>JAGTTD010000019.1:24926567-25214067 GCA_018398585.1 Simmondsia chinensis
AAATAAACATGCAAAAGTTGATTTTACACCCATACAACTCATCATACACAGTGTATGATAAGTCATACAACACTAATTTCTTGAAACACACCTATATAAGTTCATTTGACACATTTATAACTTATCATACACAGTGTATAACTCATCTTACACAGCTATTTGTTTCAAATACACCAATATATCCTACTTAGTAAGGGTTCCACACAGGGCTCTGTGTGTCGACACACAACCCAATACACTAACCCATCATATCAAAACACTTATAACACACATTTGGGACCAACTTCAAAACACTTCATTTACAAATTTTATTACATAATTTGAAAATACATCAACACGTCACACCAGTCAATGCGTTATGGATACTACAAAACTGTCATTAATAATTATATTGTAAAAAATAAAATAAATAAAGAATAAAAATACATCAATACGTCACACCAGTCAAGGAGGGACTTGAGAAGAAGGACCGCGGGAGTTTGATGAAGTGCCTTCGGCACTAGGACGCAGAGCAATTAGATTCTTGCACGTGGATCGGTTATGCTCGTGTTCCTTGCACCAATTGCACCTTTGATGAACACACTCCTCACCGACAGACGGAATCCTCCTTTTCCGCCTCCTCCATAAGAGGTTCACACGTCAGGTGGAAGAAGATTCATGTCAGACACATCATGCGAGATACGCCAGTCACTTATGTACGGCATCGGGTAGACGACACCTCTGTACGACCCTTACCATTTTTCTCTACTGTAGTACGGTGAGCATAAGTCGTACAGACCATAAGAATTGTGCCGTACGACGGCTAACACATGCTCACAAGGAAGCTGCTCAAGCTGAAACCTGCGGCAGGTACATGTCCTCTGCGACATATCTAGACAGAAATTCTTCTCCCCATCGATGACGTCGAAAGTATGATCATCAGCTCACAAAATCTACACGGCACAAATACAATAAAAAAAATAAAAAATAAATTAAACAAAAAACCAACAAAACATGCACGTATCATAAATTATACGGAGCTTAATGTCATCGTTCTTGATAATTTCAATCTATCTTGTAATTTCTTTTCGACGTCGGGGGACATTGTACTGGTGCAAGCTTCAGCCTTGGCTCTTCTGTCATGAAACCACTTCTGCAACAGTAGCCTAAACTCGTCAACGAGGGCAGTAATTGGATAGTCACGCACCTTGACCAATACAACATTCATGGATTCCGAAATGTTTGTCGTCATTATATTGTACCGACGACAAGGGGAGTGGGAACGAGTCCACTTGTCCAGTCCCACATCTTCCAAGTAATCGTTAGCCTCGGGTACAGCACAACATAAACCGAAAAACAAACTATAGAACTCTTGAATGTTGTATGCTTTAGCTGCTTTGTAGTAGTACTGATCCAACTGCTTCGATTTGCTCTTGAATTTGGCTTTCAAGTTGTTCAGCAACTGGTACATGCACAGCCCGTGAAATGTGTTGGGGAAAACCTCTTCCACCGCGTTTTGGATGCTTCGGTGTCTATCAAATACAATGACATGGCCAATAGGCTCCCCAATGACTTCCTTCAATCTACTGAGGAACCAATGCCACGATGCATCATTCTCTGAATCACCGATACCAACAGCAATCGGGAAAATTTGCTGGTTGGCATCGTGGCAAACTGCCATGAACAGAACACCCTGGTATTTTCCCTTCAGATGTGTTGCGTCAATGCTCACAACAGGCTGGCAAAACCGGTACCCTTTCAGTGAAGCATCAAACGCAATAAAGAGGTATTGAAACCTGCTCTCGTCATCTGTTTGTAAATAAAACGCGGTACCGGGGTTAGTCTGTTGGAGGACTTGCAGATAAGCAGGCAAGAATGCATATGACTCTTCGGCAGTACCCAATCTAACACTATCGTATGCAAACTCTCTCGCCCTCCATGCAACACTGTAGCTGATATCGACACCGTAGCAACTGCGGATGTCATCTATGACATCCCGTGGCTTGAACACTCTTCCGGGATTAACAAGTTTCTTGCGGACGCACTCCCCGACGACCCAACTGGTTGCCTGCCTGTGTCTAACAGTGGTGAGATCGGTAGGATGGGTATGATTATTTTTAACTTTTGTAACCATTCAATACCCACCATCTGCCAGACATGCAGCCCGAACCCTCCATGTGCAACCCTCTTGCACACAACGAATAACCGTTAAGGATTTGTTAGACTTGAAGCTCTTGAATTCAAATTTTTCCCTCATGGCAATTACTCCCAGGTTAGTCAACAAATCCTTTTTCGATTTAAATACTTGATGCACCTCGATTACATCAACCATCCTACCCTGCCCATATACCCCGTCAATCCGGCTCCTCTCATCACCGGAGCCAGCATCATCATCATAACGAGGATCACCAGCAGCTTGGACGTCGGGTGGACATTCGGTTGACCGCTGGGTTCCGCATTCCGTTCCACTGCAGGTTCGACAATCAGAGGGTCTTCAAGGGAAATATTACGAAGCTCGTAAGTGTGCCCCTCTGGAGGTGATGCATCAGGTACAGTCGGTCGCACCTGGGATAAATTGATATTGTCCAAATTGTCCCAGCACTTTGATTGGAATTTTTCCAATCTCCACCTGTTGCTGTTACCGCAACCGTCACAACAGGCATGTTCAAATCGATTTCAGATGCATCTACGCGGGCTGCTTCTTCCATCCCCACATCCATACATCCACCAGAAGTCTCGGGAACCTCAGGGTGCGAATGGCCACTGTTCTCGTCACCATCGGGAATTGTTTGAATGGGAGTCCGTTGCCAATTGAAGCAAGGATTCCTGTCACCGGATGACTCTACAGTTACGATCAAAGGATGCTTCGCCCTATCTTCTTTGGCTAGTGTCTTCCAAAGCATAACTGACCTATCATCAACGACATCGTACAAGGGCGAGGCCGGAACGGCGGTGAAAAATTGAAAATGCATCTTTGAACCCGCATCCAACTGAGCACCAATCACCTCCGCCATAGTCCTTTGCAAACCAGCGAAGTTAGTTTTCTCATCCACTAAAAAATAACCCAATTTTCGACCAACGTACTCTGCCCTCTCCTTAAAGTGGCCACCGTACAGAACGCATGCAACAACATCACCCATTACTGTGGACAAGAAAACAACATGATATCAAGGCAATAATGACATGAAACACACTAACATAGACTGTGTATATGTAAAGCTACAAAACCTGTAACACACTAACTACATGACTTAACACAAAGCTAAAAACCTGTAACACACCAATGCAAATGATTTTACAGAATTTAAACCCATCATACTCGGTCTATGATTAACGATGCACCACTAACTACATGACTTAACACACACCAATAAAGCATGGTATTACATGTCAGCTACAGTGTGGTATTACACACCAACACAGCGTGGTATTACACCACTTTAAGAAAGAATACATGGTGTATGATTTGGGTTGCGGTCATAAACAAGTTCATCACACACCTTTCAAAGCTATCATACACGGTGTATGGTTAAGGATACGACATTCTATACAAGAAAGACACCAAAACGGGTTCATCATAGACCATTCAAAGCTATCATACATGGTGTATGGTAAACCATACCCCATTCTGTACTTGAAAGACACCTAAACAAGTTCATCATACACCTTTTGAAGCTATCATACACAGTGCATGGTTTAATATGCCCTATTCTATACTTGAAAGACACCAAAATAGGTTCATCACAAACCTTTTAAAGCTATCATACACCGTTAAAACCAACCATACACGGTTTACGATTGATCATACACCACTTATTACTTGAAACGCACCTAAACAAGTTGATTTCACACCATTAAAACCTATCATACACGGTGTATGATTGATCAGACACCCCTACTTACTTGAAAAACGCCTAAACAAGTTGCAAACACAACAATAAAACCACTCATACACGGTGTATGATTGATCATACACCACAAATTACATAAAAAATATCTACACAATTTGGTTTTACACAGTTAAAACCAATCATACACCACTAATTACTTGAAACACACCTAAACAAGTTGATTTCACACTATTAAAACATATCATACACGGTGTATGATTGATCACAAACCCCTAATTACTTGAAACACGCATAAACAAGTTGATTTCACACCAATAAAACCAATCATACACGGTGTATGATTGATCATACACCACTAATTACTTAAAAAACATCTACAAAAGTTGGTTTCACCCCATTAAAACATATCATATACGGTGTATGATTGATCATGCACCACTAATTTCTTGAAACACACCTAAACAAGTTGATTTCACACCATTAAAACCTATCATACACTGTGAATGATTGATCATACACCCCTAATTACTTCAAACACACCTAAACATGTTGATTTCACACCATTCAAACCTATCATACACGGTGTATGATTGATCATACACCACTATTTACATGAAACACACCTAAACAAGCTGATTTCACACCACTAAAACCTATCATACATGGTGTATGACTAATCATACACTACTCTTTACTTAAAACACACTAACGCAAGTTTTTACACCATAAAAACCAATAATACACGGTGTATGACTAATAATACACCACTTGCTTACTTAAATCACAATAACATGAGTCGATTTACGCCATTAAAATCTATCATACAATGTGTATGATTGATCATACACCACTAATTACTTGAAACATACTTAAATAATTTGATTTCACACCATTAAATCATATCATACACTGTGTATGATTGATTATACACCCCTAATTACTTCAAACACACCTAAACATGTTGATTTCACACCATTCAAACCTATCATACACGGTATATGATTGATCATACACCACTATTTACATGAAACACACCTAAACAAGCTGATTTCACACCATTAAAACCTATCATACACGGTGTATGACTAATCATACACCACTCTTTACTTAAAACACACTAATGCAAGTTTTTACACCATAAAAACCAATCATATACGGTGTATGACTAATCATACACCACTCTTTACTTAAAACACACTAACGCAAGTTTTTACACCATAAAAACCAATCATACACGGTGTATGACTAATAATACACCACTTGCTTACTTAAATCACAATAACATGAGTCGATTTACGCCATTAAAACCTATCATATAATGTGTATAATTGATTATACACCACTAATTACTTGAAACACACCTAAACAAGTTGATTTCACACCTTTAAATCCTATCATACACCGTGTATGATTGATCATACACCCCTAATTACTTGAAACACACCTAAACATGTTGATTTCACACCATTAAAACTTATCATACACTGTGTATGATTGATCATACACCCCTAATTACTTGAAATACACCTAATCAAGTTGATTTCACACCATTAAAACCTATCATACACGGTGTATGATTGATCCTATACCACTAATTACATGAAACACGCCTGAATAAGTTATTTTCACACCCCTAAAACCAACCATACATGGTGTAGGATTGATCATGCACCAATGTTTACTTGATACACACCTAGATAAGTTCATTTTACATCATTAAAAGCAACCATACACGGTGCATGATTGATTATACCCCAATGTTTACTTGATACACACCTAGATAAGTTCGTTTTACGTCATTAAAAGCAACCATACACGGTGTATGATTGATCATAAACCAATGTTTACTTGATACACACCTAGATAAGTTCGTTTTACATCATTAAAAGTAACCATACACGGTGTATGATTAATCATACACCACTAATGACTTGAAACACACTAACAGAAGTTGATTTCACACCATTAAAACCTATCATACACGGTATATGATTGATCATACACCCCTAATTACTTGAAACACGCCTAAACAAGTTGATTTCACACCATTTAAACCTATCATACACGATGTATGATTGATCATACACCATTAAGTACTTGAAAAACCCCAATACAACATGAGAATACACCGTTTAAACCAATCATACTCGGTGTATGATTAATCATACACCACTAATGAGTTCAAACACACCAAAAGAAAGTTATAATACATCATTTAAACACACCGACCTCATACGACAAGGATACATTAACGACAATGTCAACAAATGATCATTTTTACCTTCAATATCTGATCTGACAACCGTGAAATGTGTGTAACGACTCAACCTTGAACCTACAGCAATGCCACGAATCTTCAAACACGATCTTACCAGTGCTTCTTCTTCTTCTT
This sequence comes from Simmondsia chinensis, assembly GCA_018398585.1. Classification (NCBI taxonomy): domain Eukaryota; kingdom Viridiplantae; phylum Streptophyta; class Magnoliopsida; order Caryophyllales; family Simmondsiaceae; genus Simmondsia; species Simmondsia chinensis. Next base: position 24,932,790 of record JAGTTD010000019.1, read on the forward strand.
CCAAGGGCCCAATGTAGCAGAACGACACATAGAGGATGGAAAAAATGGAGCTTGGGAAATTCAAATTGAGAGAAAAATAACAAAGAAGAGTGAATAAGAGGTGAGTAAAATGGGGTAAAATGGGCGGGAAGTCAGAAGGGGGGGAAATAGTGAGAAGCAAGTTACAAGATATAAAGTAAAATATATACTTTTGCATTAAATGAGGAGAGAGAAAATGAAAGGGGATGAGCTAAAGTAAACGGCTGGGCATTACATGAGGAGAGAGAGTGGGAGAGAGAGAGGACGAGTTGGGGGGGGTTAAGGTGGGAGGGCATTTTTGTCCAAAAAAATTTATTTAAGGTTAAAGGGGTTTATTTTAGATTAAATTAGGGGTGGAGGGTCTAAAGCCGGTGATTTCCCTCCATAATTAGATGAATACTTGTATATATATATTTTAAAATTTTTCCTTTTGTATTATTTGTGAATTATTTGTTAACTTTTATAGTAAACCGATTCTCTCTCTCTCCATTCTTCGCCCTAGTTTCCAATTTCAAATCAATGGCGTTTGGTTGCGGAAGAGAGATTTTTGCAATTTGCTTCTCGATTCATCTCCAAGGTCCGTCCTTTTTTTGCGAAAGTGTTCACATTTTGCTCTGATTTGCTTTTGTTTGATTGTTCTATTCATCTGATTTGTTCTGATTGAGTTTTTGAGTTCAAAATTAACATGCTGGTTGTGGATTCAATCCTCTGTACATGCAATTCGCAAATTAATTATCTACCTTGGTTTTATTTCTCTTATTATTCCTGAAAAATGTGAACACCTACTTAATATAGGCTGGGATCGAGGTAGAGACAGGTCATAGAAAAGCGGGACGGAGACGATTAGACATGAGCATACGCACCTAAACCTTACTGAAGAAATGACCTTAGATAGAGCTGAGTAGCGGTTAAAACAACGTGTGGTCGACACAGCTGTTAGGTGAGGGGAGCACACCGATGCTAGTTCACGGTGTCTCTAGGCTTGCATGTTTATTATTTATGCTTGTATATCAATTATTGTTTATTTGACTTGCTCCCTAAACCTATGAATTCATTTACGGTCTCAGTTGAAATTTTAAGTATAGTGGAAGAATGCTGACAAGCTATTTACAAAATATATCTTCCGTCATTGCCTTCTACGTTGCTATTTACAACATACGTGCTGCGTTTGGTCAGGGAGGAACACAATATCGAAACAATTTTCGTATAATTGATTTTAAGAAAATATTGTTACTGAGATGTAGTCTTCAAGATAAGGATTAGGGATGTTCACTATTAGTTATGGCCCTACGATCCTTGATTTGCACCATAAATTGGTCTAAGTTTTGAGTAATGAAATTTTAAACATGATCAAATACTTGGTGGGACTACGTCCTAATTTTGACTCACTAAATTTGATCCGAGACCGAATCATATAAACATCAGTAATGAGGCTAATGGACCTAAAATCTCTCAATCTAACGTAACTATTTTTTTTTTTTCCTCATTTTTCAATTACTGTGCGAATTTCACCCCTCTCTCGGTCTCATTTGGTATAAATTTGATCCTCTCATGCGAATTTCTTCCCTTGCTTTGCAATTTTTGTTGATTCTCTGACTCGTGCGAGGCAGCCAAGGATTATGGCACCATCTCGAGGCTTTATTGCTCCGTTTGTCAAGCTACTGGGAATGGATGGAATAGGCAAAATATTACCAAGGTTTGGTTTTCTTACCTCTCAATTACGTATTTTGTGTACTCTTTGTTTTTCTTGATTTAGTTTTAATATACATTGTTTCTGGGTATATGGATAATTAGGTACGGGGGTGCCTCCTTCATACTTGTACTCATTTCTTGTTAAGGATCAAAACCCTCAATCCAATCTAGCTCGATCAAACACAAACCAATCTCAAATCCACAACACAAATGCAGTATCAATAGCAAATTCGTGAGATCTTGTATATATATTTCGTATAGGGTATATCTGCACAAAAATAGTATGTAGCTAAGTACAATAGGAGAGGAATTAGAGGTAGAATTGAAACAGAGAAGCAGGGGGGTTACAGGTTAGAGAAGGTGAGGAGAGAGGAGAAATTTCTCAATTCATCAACAGAACCCAAAATAAAACTAAGGTGCCTTATTTATGTGGGTCTATAAAGTGACCCTAATCACTAAAATACCCTTGCTTGGGAATAACTAGCGAGGGTTCATATTATTTCCATAATTCATACTCGCCACCCGCCTGATATGGTCTTAAAAGAGTGTTAAAACTGTGTACTCATAAGCATACGATGTGGTGGGTTTACGGGTTTCGTATCCACCAAGAATAAGTATAAAGTTATTTAAGTGGTTGTTGAACTGTTTAAATTCGATTTTGATTGGATAAATTGAAGAATTGATGAAATTAAAAGAGTTAAACAATGAATTAATGATGTCAATCAATCAAAAATAGTTTAGAATATGACTTAGATAAGACTAACTCGGGTCCCATCAGTATATTTCATCACGCAATCACTTTAAAAATTTAGGCTACATGCTCTTAAGTTAGATGTTTGTATGCTTTTATGCTTTTCAGGTTGGGGTTCTCCGGACATAGGGGTAAGGCTACATACATCCCCATCCCCCAAAAGACCCTCCATAGGCGGGAACCCTTGAGGCACTGGGTTCGATGTCGTTGTTGACTCTTACAAAGAACACTAATCCTAGACCCTTAGGACTTGCAGGCTCATCGCTAGACATTAGAAAAACATCTTGTTTAACATTCTCCTCTTCAAATGATCTCTCTAAAGCTTTGAGATTCATAGATAGGGCAACACATACTCCATCAATCAAAGGTCTAGAGTTCATTTCCTCTACAAACAAGGTTTGATACTCGAGCCACTGGATTAGGACTTGTGAAAACCTTCCCATCACTTGATTCCAATTCCCGAGTGCAATCTCTTCTCATCCTCCTTGACAACCCTTGGTGAAAAAACCTTCAATTATTATCCCGTTCCTTTACCAATTGAGAATTCATCTTTTGCTAACACCTAGTCTCCTCCCTTACAAAAGTCTCCAAATACTCCTTCTGCAAGACTGTTTTCATTCAACGTAGATCTTCAGGCAAAGGGCCCCCACTATATGACTCCAATGTGAACTTCTTCTAGCCCCTTGAACGTTCTTTTAGGAACATTAGTTTTCACAACCAGAACCGACTCACCCCTGAACCTGGCACTCATTCCACTGTTCTTTTACTCAGTTTTAAAACTACAATGTGAAAGCACATATTCTAAAAACGAAAAGGATATAGACCTAGGAAACTTATTTGACTACAGAGCAGGTGAGAAATGATTAGTAGCAGATCTAGCTAAAGTTTTCTTGTAAGGGTTAGGGACGAAATCTTCCAACTCATTTCTAAACAAGGAATAATCAATGCGGCATGCCACCTTCTTGGGTGTGCTCTAGGGAAGATTTCTAAGATTACAATCCCTGATAAAGTCATCAAACCTCTTATTGTGAGGAGTAAACAAAGATAGTATGGTATCTTTCATGAGGGAGACAACTAACACTGGAATCCCCACCTAGATCCAATTAAGACAACAAATGCCATATAGCGCACCCAATTCCTCCCAGGAAACAACTCTCCCATCGGACCTCTTAGGGCCGTAAACTTCTGTGAACCAAAATTCCCCCCTCGCGTGGATATTAAGCCAAAACTATACACAGAACTTATCTTTCACAATGTTTACATGGGAATAGAACCTGGTATTCCATGATCAAGACTCGCCTCGAAGACCTGCTGATGGGAGAAAAATACAGTCCTTGAATCTAGATTTCCCCTCTAACCAACATAGCAATAATGATGAATGTCAAACGGAGATGCATCAAGAATCTCTTAATTGTTTCAGTGATAGATGGAGGACTCCCTATGGCAGTGATAAATTTGATGAACTTAGCCAGGGAGAGAGAAGGAGGGGAGAATTCTTGATTTGGGTCGACCATGCGGCGTGTTTTGGGGGTTCCTCTGTGGATGAACATTGAGAATTGGGGTTTAGAGGGCATTGCATAGAGAGTTTCTGGGGCATGTATCATTGCCATTGAGAGGCTTCTGCGGTTAGCGGCTGCTGGGAATGGGAATGAGAGGTTAGGTTTGAAGGAGATGAAGATACCGGCTTCTGACACTCTCAATGAGAAAGCAGTGGTCATGGTGTTGTATTTATGATTTATGTTTGAATTTTGAATATTTGCTTGATGATTTAAGTTGTTATGTTCTAAGTGGCAAATATTTTATGTTTTCATATAATTGTTCTGATTTCTTTTCATTTTTGTTGGCTACTACTCTGGGTTGCGGTTATGCTTCCATGCTGCAAAGTTGGAAAATTTTTAGTTGCTATGGTACTTCTAATTGCGTAAATTTTATGTGTCTTGTTTGATAATTTTGCTGAATTTTGGTTCTTTGAAGTTGATTGTTAGTTGTGGCTTATTGATCTTACCTTTTAGCTCCATATCTGTCTGTGGCTTGTGGTGCCATAGCTGCATAAAAGCTGCAATTGGAGGATATTGCTTCACACTTGACAAATATATTGTGAAACTTTTGAAATTAGAGAACTTATTATACTCTTTTGAAGTAGACAAATTTGATATCGTTCTTGTAAAATTCTAAAATGCTATTCTTTTCCCCATTAAATTGACTTACTGACGGTGGGCATACGCCATAAGTGCATGTACAGTCCTATATCCACATGCATTTACTTGGCGTCTTTTATGGTTTTCTTGCTTATCTGCGTGGAGTCAAAGGATATTATTGCCCAATTGCATGTCAGCAATTGTAAATTTGTGCACTTATAGAACTTTGAATATGTTTCTCTCGTTATAAAATTATTAGAAAATATGTAATATAACATTGAAGCTTGCCTTTTAAAGTTGTATCTTGCATCTCTAGTGCTCATTCTAATTTAAAGCCATGTCTCAACATGTTTAGAGTCTGAATCATTGGTTTTGTTCCGCAAGTTAAGAAATGATAAGAGAAAGGAACTGAAATGGAAATAGACGGATCATTGCTCCTCAAATTACCTTAAGGATTAAAGCCATGGTAAAAGCAGAAGTCTGGCATTCTTCACTTTTGTCTTCCAAGAAGTTGGTAACTTATTAACAGCTTTAGACCATTTCCTTCTATGTCTGGGTATTGGTCAAACTATGCAAAATAGAATTGACAAATTGTAATACCCAGTCTAATTAAGTCGGGCTAGGTATTATAATCCAATTAGAACTCACTATTATTTCGACTGGGCTATAAATAAATTAATGGACTAATTTCAGAAAGGGCCCATTAGTAATACTAGAGTTATATATATATAAATAAATAAATAAAAAGAAGTAAAGGCCCAACTTTTCATCCCCTACCTACTGTCCCTTTCTCACTCCCGTTTACCTCGCCTCTTCCGACCCTCTTTCTTCCCCACTTCTCTCGCCCCTCTTTCTTGTCTCACTCTCTCTCTCTTCCCCTCTCCCTCTCTTGATAAGGTTCAAAGCTAGATACTTAATAGAAGCTTGAGTATTGAACTAGAAGATACTGAGAGTAAATATACCACTCCCCTTCGTTGTTTGCGAAATATGATTTTTTTTTATATGATTTGATGTATAAGATTTATAATTGAATGATTTATTGTTTTATTAAAGTAGGGGCGGGACATATGTGTTTGATTGATTATATGTTTACTACTCTTCTGATTTGATATTATTTGATTTATTCATGGATTTGAAGATAGAGTATGTCATTTTCGTGATATTGTGGATGGAATTATTGAGAACTTTTTATCTAAATTGAAAGGTTCATTCGGGAAGAGCTCATGGATACTACGTTGACCCCAAGGGGTCTATCGACTTTAGAATATGTTCTAAAAGGGCCTATGTGGCCAGTGAATTGAACATGATATCGATTCGAATATGGATTATGTGAAAGTCAGTTTGTGGCCCTGTCGCCGGATATAATACCGGCTGTAGTCTCCGATTGGTCTGTGAACCCAACCGATGAACTTTTGTGGAACAAGTTGTAATATAAGGTGACGTTTTGTTTCTCTTGTAAAATGATCATTGAGGATTTATTGGATTTCTTTGTTTCATTAGATATTTTTGCGTTTTAAATAATATGCCCGGTTCAGGTAGGTTGTGTGGTCTACTTGTTAAGCGTGTTGTTTGCTCACCCTTTTCCTTCACTTTCCAGATTAGTGGCTTATGGCAGTTCCTTAGGGATGAGGAAGGCAGAGCGAGATCTTGATTCGAGGATTATTTTAGCTTCATAGTTTTAGATATTAAATAAATTTCATAGTGGGATGTCATGGACTTTTGTGGACTATTTGATAAGATTGTACGATTTTTTGTATTATTGGTTTTAATCATTAGTATTGGTGTTAGGGAAAAATATAGTATGACCCCCTGAACTTTGCAATTAATCACAACACACCTCCTGTACTTTCAATTTCAAAAAATAGCTCCCTGAACTTTGCAATTAAACACAATACATTTCTTGCACTTTCAATTTCAAAAAATAGCCCCTGAACTTTGCAAATTAACACAACACTCCCCCTACACTTTTAATTTCATAAAATAGCCCATTGAACTTTGTCATTACACACAATTCAGCGCCCGAACTTTGTTACTAAACATAACACACCCCTTAGATATTAATAAATTTCAAAATAGAAAAGTGTGAAATTAAAAAATTTGAAACAAATTATTGAATGATATTTTTTTGGAAAAAGTTTGAAATATAATAATAATTTTAAATTTTATTTTTTAATATTTTTTAAAATATTATTTTTTCATTATTTATTGTCAAATTTTTAATTTTGTATATTTTTTTAGTTTTTAAATTTTTAATCTAATTTATAGAATTTATTTTTTTTAAAAATAATAATATTTTATCTTATAGTATTTTTTATGAAAATTTAAAAGAATATTTTATTATCTTCCAAATTTATAGTATTTTTACTATAATTAATTAAAATAATTATTTTGTGTAAATATTAGAAAATCTTCTTATCTTTTACCTAGAAATATAAAGCTCCTACCTTTCATCTAAAAATATAATTTCCTATCTTTTGTATAAAACTAGAAAATTTCTGATTTTTTATTTGATATAAAGCTCATAACTTTCGTCTAAAAACATAAATTTCTATATTTTGTGTAAAACTATAAAATCCCTGATTTTTTATTTGATAGTTTTTTTTATTTTAAATTTATTATTCTAATTTTTATTAAAGTTAAAAAGTAATATCATATTTTTTTAAAAATTTTTCCAAATTTTATTCATAATTTGTTTTAAATTTTTAAATTTCGTATATTTTTTTAATTTCAAATTTGTTAAGGTGTAAGGGGTAAGTTGTGTTTAGTAACAAAGTTTGCAGAGTGTGTTGTATTTAATTATAAAGTTTAGGGGCTATTTTATGAAATTGAAAGTGCAAGAGGTGTGTTGTGTTTAATTGCAAAGTTCAGGGGGCTATTTTTTGAAATTGAAAGTGCAGAGGGTGTGTTGTGTTTAATTGTAAAGTTCATGGGGCTATTTCTTGAATTGAAAGTGCAGGGGGTGTATTGTGGTTAATTGCAAAGTTCAGGAGGTCTTATTATTAGGGGTGTAAATGAGCCGAGCTCGCGTGCCGGCTTGATATGAAGCTCGTATAGCTCGGCTCATCACAAGCTCGAGCCGAGCTGAGCCGGCTCGTTAAGATAAACGAGCCGAGCCCGAGCCGAATAAAGCTCGAGCTCGCGAACCTAATATAAAATAATAATATAATTTTAATTTTAATTATAATAATTTAAAAACGTTGGTGGTTCACTGAACACCCTACACTTACACGCCTCCTCTCTCTCGCTCACCCGCCCAAACGAACCCTACCTCCTCTCCTCTCTCTCGCTTTTGAATTCACTCACCACCCAAACGACGCTCTCCTCTCCTCCACTGCTCCGACGGCGACGACTCGTCTCTCCGACTCAGACAACAACCACTGCACTCTCCGCTCTTTCTCTCTCTTTTCTCTCTATTGGTATCAAATCTATCTCTTTGATGAATTTTGCTTTAATTTCTGCTTATTTTTTTGTTTATTTTCATGTTTATTCTTCCAATTTTGCGTGTCCAGATTCAACCAGATTAGTTTTGTTTTCTTCTGTTGTATCTTTTTTGAGATGTGATGGTGATTGGGTTTCATTTTTAGGGTTTTAAAGTGTTCTTTGAGTGTCAAGGAGATAGATCTCATGTTTTGTGTTGAATTTTTGTGGTTTTGAATGAGTTTTGAGTGGTGGAGGATAATCGATCTTCTGGGTTTGTTGTAAATGTTGGAAAAATAGGTTGAAATGGTGAGAAGCTGGGTCGCATTGATGGTTTGAGAGTGAAATTTGGAAAAATGGGTTGAAATGGTGAGAATCTGAGTTTTGTGGTTTTTTTATAGAACGTAGAGCAATTTATGTACTCTTATCTTGTGGTTTTTTTTGTTTTTTTTTTTTTACTTAGAGCAAATAATTATGTTGCTTCTTACATAACAGAAATGTCAACCCAAGAATCATCACCAAATCAAAACACAACAGAGTCAATCACTACTACAAAATTGGCCTATGGCAACGGTTATTTGGCAACGGTTCCTAAACCGTTGCAAAATATAAATTTATGGAACGCTTTTGCAACAGTTCTAAAACCGTTGCATAAGGTCCTCTATTGCAACGGTTTTTGTAACGAAAAAATATCCGTTGAGCGCAATTATGTACGACAACGGTTTTTTGCAACAGTTTTTTTTATGACACTTCTTGCAACGATTTACATCCGTTATGTAATGTCATGGTGCCAATGTCAAAATTTTGTAAAAGTTAGAAGCTCATTTTTTGGTTAAAATTTGTTAGTGTAACATATTTTTGGTAGTCTTTTTTATTTGAACTATAATCTTCTCAATTGGGTGCAGCACAATTCACGTATCTAACGAATAAATTTGTATGAGTCTTTCAATACGTGATGGTTAACTCAATTTGATACTTGATTATGAGAACTGACCAAGATAGATAGTAAAAACCATCGTAAATAGTGAAGGTGCTTATGACGGGAAATATAAGTTGTTAGGAATTAATTATGAAATCGTTCATTATTTACAACAATATTTATTGTACGTTTTATGAAATTTTACCCGTCGCAAATTACATTGCAAAGGAGTACTAAAGGAGTTAAATTAAATTTTAGTAGTATATCGCTAATATATAAAATTTTTCTGCCAAATCTTTCTACAACAAAAAACTATTGAAAAGAAAATACTAAAAAAAAAAAAAATTAAGTAAAAAAAAGGTGAGTATAAAAAAAAAAAACAAAAAACAACTTTACTAAAAAAATAAAAAGAAAAGAAAATTGATAAATAAAAGAAACAAAAAAGAAAATTGATAAAAAAAAGAAGCAAAATGGACCATAAATGACATAATATCTTCGCTCTTCCCGCTTTGATCTCCGCTTCCCGCTCGCTCTTCCCGCTTCTTCGCTTCTTCGCAGTGGGCTTCAGCTTCTTCTTCTTCACACTTTCGTTCTCTATTTTTAAGGTAAATGACATAATATCTTCTCCATTTCAAGTTTTGCGAATCAGGTTTGTTTGAGTTTGCCCTAATCCTATTTCATGTATATTTTCATGGCAAATGACTAAAAATTGACACAAATAGCTTCTCCATTTTCGTGGTTTGCAGTTTAAGTTAATTTGAGTTTGTCCTAATTTGATTTTGAGTGTATTTTCATGGTAAATAACGTAAAATTGACATGAATAGCTTTGTGACTTTTGCCTATTGCCGTTTAAGTTCATTTGACATTGCCATAATTTGATTTTGTGCATATTTTCATGGTAAATAACTTAAAATGGACATAAATAGCTTGTGTTGCGGCTTAAGTTTATTTGAGTTTGCCCTAGTTTGATTTCGTGTGTATTTTCATAGTAAATAACCTAAAATTGATACCTAAAATTGATATGAATAAGTTTGTAATTTTCATGTGTTGTGGTTTAAGTTCAGTTAGGTTTGCCCTAATTTGATTTCGTGTGTACTTTTAATGGTAAATCACTTAAAATGGAAGTAAATAACTTCTCCGTGTGGTGTGTTGCGGCTTAAGTTTATTTAAGTTTGCCTTAATTTGAGTTCATGTGTAGTTTCATGGTAAATAAACTAAAATTGACATGAATAGCTTTGGATTTTTCTTGTGTTTTGGTTTAAGTTCATTTTAGTTCGCCCTAATTTGGGTTCATGCGTATTTTCTTGGTAAATAACGTAAAATGGACATAAATATCTTATCCTTTGTTGTGTGTTGTCGCTTAAGTTCATTTTGGTTTGCCCTAATTTGATTTTGTGTGTATTTTCATGGTACATAACCTAAAATTAACATGAATAGCTTCTCCCTTGCTGTGTGTTGCGGCTTATGTTCATTTGAGTTGGCCCTAATTTGAATTCGTGTGTATTTTCATGGTAAATAACTTAAAATGGATATAAATAGCTTCTCAATTTTGTGTGTTGCGGTTTAAGTTCATTTGAGTTTGCCTTAATTTGATTTAGTGTGTATTTTTATGGTAAATAACTAAAATTGACATGAACAGCTTTGTAATTTTTGTATGTTGCGGTTTGAATTCATTTGAGCTTGCCTTAATTTAATTTCGTGCATATTTTTATGGTCAATAACTTAAAATGGACAAAAATAGCTTCTCCATTTTCATGTGTTACGGTTTAAGTTCATTTGAGTTTCCCTTAATTTGATTTCGTGTGTATTTTCATAGTAAATAACCTAAAATTGACATGAACAGCTCTGTAAATTTTGTATGTTGCGGTTTGAATTCATTTGGGTTTGTCTTAATTTGATTTCGTGCATATTTTTATGGTAAATAAATAAAATGGACATAAATAGCTTCTCCATTTTCATGTTTTACGGTTTAAGTTCATTTGAGTTTCCCTTAATTTGATTTCGTGTGTATTTTCATAGTAAATAACCTAAAATTGACATGAACAGCTCTGTAAATTTTGTATGTTGCGGTTTGAATTCATTTGGGTTTGTCTTAATTTGATTTCGTGCATATTTTTATGGTAAATAAATTAAAATGGACATAAATAACTTCTCCATTTTCTCGTGTTGCGGCTTAAGTTAATTTGAGTTTGCCCTAATTTGATTTCGTGTGTATATTCATGGTAATTAACTTACAATGGACGAAAATAGCAACTCCTTTTTTTGCGTGTTATAGCTTAAGTTCGTTTGAGTTTTCCTTAAATGTATATTTATGATGTTTCCATGAATATATGCTTAGTTGAACAATGTAAATTTGGGTTTCTTTTGTTTTTCTTCCAATCACCTTTGTTTGTGCTTGTTGTTTTGATTTGTGAGGATACTTTTGTATTCTATAATTGTTTGTAAAAAGTATTAATACTTCATCTTAATGCTTCCTTCTCTCTTGCCCAGTACAGCTTTTGGTATGTACAGCTTTTGGTATGGATGCCTCAGCTAATAGTTGGATGTATCTCCCTAGATGGACAGATGAATTTAACATGTGGCTGGATGAATTTTTGACTAATGAGTTTGCTTCTAAAGGTCAAGGGAAAGGGAAACAGAGGCAACTTCGCTGCCCGTGTAATAAGTGTGTTTTTAGATTTTGGGGAACAAGAAATGAGGTATATGATCATTTGATTGCTAATGGTTTTGTAGCAAATTATGATCAACATTTTCATGGGGATGGTTCTTCGTCCAATAATAGGATCAATGAGTTTGATGATGTTGATGATACATCTTTCCCTTTTGATGTCGATGGGTTATTACGTGATAAATTTGTCCATATAGCTGGTGATTATGATTGGGATCAAGGAACCATAGACGGGATGACTGAGGATGCTAAGAAATTTTACAAATTATTAGAAGAGGGTAAGGCGGAATTATATCCCGGATGTGAAAATTTTTCCAAACTTTCTTGTACCATTAGGTTGTTTCTTTTCAAGTGCCAACATGGGTTGAGTAATGTGGTTCTTGATGACCTTTTGGATTTTTTAAAGAAATTGGTCCCAAATGCAAATTTTCCTAAATCCTTTAATGACGCTAGAAACACCGTTAGGGATTTGGGTCTTGATTACAAAAAGATACATGCATGCCCAAATGATTGTATGTTGTACTGGAAGGAGTATGAAGAGGCAATATCATGTCATGTTTGTGGTTCTTCTAGGTGGAAAGTGGATGAAAAGTATGTTGGGAAACACCACAACAATCCTGCAGAACCTCGTAGGATTCCTGCAAAAGTGTTGTGGCACTTTCCATTGAAACCTAGGCTTCAAAGATTATTTCTATGTTTTGAAACAGCCAAGTCCATGAGATGGCATCACAATGACCGCCTTAAGGATGGGATCTTGAGGCATCCAGCCGATGGCCAAGCATGGAAGGACTTTGATGAATTGCATCCAAACTTTTCACGTGATCCTCGAAATGTCAGGTTGGGGTTAGCTAGTGATGGATTTAATCCATATCGGACCATGAGCATTAATCATAGCACATGGCCTGTGATGCTCGTGAACTATAATTTGCCCCCTTGGATGTGCATGAATGACGAATTTTTCATGCTCTCTTTGTTGATTCAAGGTCCGAAATCTCCTGGAAATGATATTGATATATCTTACAACCATTAATTGAAGAACTAAAAGAATTATGGGAAGTTGGTTTGGAGACGTATGATGCTTTTGGAAAACAATCCTTTCATATGCGTGCAGCTCTAATGTAGACGATCAACGACTTTCTTGCATGTGCAATGTTGTCGGGATGGTCCACGAAGGGCTACTTGGCATGCCCTTGTTGCAATTATCAAACTTCCTCGAAGTGGTTGCCTCATAGCAGAAAGGTGTGCTTTCAAGGACATAGGAAGTTTTTGGACCGTAACCATCCTTGGAGGCGGAATGCAACTTCTTTTAATGGCAAAACAGAGCACGCAGTTGCTCCTAGTGCATTGAAAGAAAGTGAAATTTTGGAAGAGATGTCTTTGCTGCATCATGTATTTGGAAAAAAGAACAAAGTAGAGAAGAAAAATCATAAAAATAGTAAGAAGAAGCAGAAAAAGAAGAAGCAGAAGAAGAAGAAGAAGCAAAAGAAGCAACAACAACCGATTATGTCGAGTCCTTGGAAGAAGAGATCAATTTTCTTTGATTTGCCATATTGGAAACATAATTCCCTTTGTCATAACTTGGATGTGATGCACATTGACAAAAATATATGTGACAGTATACTTGGCACCTTGTTGGATATTCCAGGTAAGACAAAGGATCATCTCAAGGCTCGTTTGGACCTCAAAGAGATGGGTATAAAACGTGACTTGCATCCGAAGATAAGTTTAGATGGTCGACGTGCTAAGTTCAATCCAACTTGCTTCTCAATGAACAAAGAGGAGAAATATAATTTCTGTCATGTACTGAAATATGCGAAGGTGCCTTATGGTTATGCATTGGACACATCGCCCATATTGATGAAAGGAAGATTATAGGTTACAAAAGTCATGATCCTTATGTGATCTTGCAAGACTTGCTCCCTGTAGCAGTTAGGAAGTCATTACATAAGCCTGTTGCTGTTGTATTGATTAGATTGGCAGCTTTCTTTAGAGGTATATGTAGTAAAGTTGTGAAGCCCGAAGAGTTTGACCATTTGCAAAATGAGATCAAAGAGATATTATGTCAGTTTGAAATATTTTGTTTGCCAGCATTTTTTGATATAATGGTTCATTTACCCATTCATTTGGTGGATGAGCTGAGACTTGGTGGACCTGTTTTTTGCCGATATATGTTTGGTGTGGAGAGAAAACTTTGTAAATTGAAGTCATACGTGCGTAATAGGAGTCGACCAGAAGGTTCTATTGCAGAAGGTTATTTGGCAGAGGAGTGTTTGAATTTTTGCAAAAGATACATGAAGACAACATTTAAGAAGAAACCCGAAGAGAGAGAAAGTGTTGATGGAAGTTCAATGCCCATTTTCCCAATGATAGGTTATCCTGTAGGAGGACAGAAAAAACGTAAAGGTAAAGCGGTTGTTTTAGAAGCTCGCATTAACAGCATGGCGCATAACTGTGCTCTGTTCAACACCGCCATTGACATAGTGGAGCAGTACATTAGGTAATGTTATATGAACGTCAATTTTAATATTTTTATAGATGTTGTTGTAATATTATGCTATAATGATGTAAATTATTCCTTTTTCCTTTTTTATCAGCGTGCACAAGAATTTGTTAAAGAGTTACCCCAAAAGGGGTAGAGGCAAAAACACAAGATGGAATCAAGCTCAAAGTCACAGTAAGGAATTTGAAGCATGGTTTAAAGATAAGATAAGCAATGGTGTGGTGCCGGACTATATCCGTTGGCTAGCTAAGGGTCCGAATCCGATAGCAAAGACATATACAAGATATTTTATCAATGGGTATAGGTTCCACATTGCAGGGCATGATGCAAGATGCAAAACACAAAATAGTGGAGTCAGTCTTATTGCATTGACATCAAGTTTTGCCAGCTCTAAGGATTGTAATCCTGTTGATGATAGCTTGACCTATTATGGAGCAATACAAGAGATCATTGAAATTGATTACTACGCTCAATTTAGCGTTGTATTATTTCGGTGTAACTGGTTTCATACGGAAAATGATGAGTACGGGCTTATTCGTGTCAATTTTAAGAGGTTGATATGTAGAGATGATCCTTTTGTTCTTGCATCTCATGTAAATCAAGTTTACTATGTGGAGGATCCGATTGAAGAAGGTGTCCATTGTGTTATTAGAAGGGTCTCTAGAGAAATTGATATGGAGCAAGAAGCGAACAAAAATATTCATATGTCAGATGATTCTCTTGGATGTGATTTAGAGGATTTTAATTTTAATCTTATAGCAATTGGAGATTGTGATGTTAGTTGGGCCAGAAATGACACTCCTGCAACCATTATTGAGATAACATCCAATACTTTAGACAACGGACGCGATGAAGGTGAGAGAGTTGAGGAAGATGAGGAAGAGGATGAAGAAGAGAGAAGATGACTCAGATTATGATGACTCAGATTACAGTGACTCTGATTATGAATTAGATTATGATGAAATTGATTGGGACTATGTTTAATGCTTCTATCAACTTTAATTGGTGTGTTAATTGAACTTTTTAGTATTTTGTTTAAATTGAATTTTTGACAGTTTTAAGTTATGATATTACATAATGTCATCTTCTCTTTTTCCTCTTCTTGATATAAATTTGTGAGTCGAAATTCTAACATTTTTAATGCATTGTACTTGAATTTTCAGGTTATAAATAATGACAGAAAAAAAACAAAAACGAGAGGCCATGTTCGCTAGAACTATAGCCACAGTGCTGAGGAAGAAGCAACAACAACAGAGGTTAATAAGACAAAAAAGAAATGAACAACTTAAAGCTTTAGAAACGATTGAAGTTGAGGATGATTTGGCTGCTGAAAATGAAGATTTTGGCTCTGAAAATGATGATTCTGATGCTGAAAATGATTTTTTTGGTCATGGAAATGATGGTTTAAGTTACGAAAAAGAAGAAATGAATCTTAAAGCACAAAAGTTTCAATCAACACTGAAGAGGAAATCAAAAGGAACTCACCCGAGCCAAAGATCACATGAAACAGGAAATCAGCCAATCCAAGCCTCTCCACCTGAGGAACAAAGATCTCATCACAGTAAAAGATCCCGAGAGCTTGAAAATCAGCCAAGTCAAGCTTCTGAAAGGTGAGAACAAAGATCCCAGCAAAACCAACAAAATTTGTCTTTTGAGGGTAGCGAAGGCAATCCTGAAAGTAGTAAAGGTGCATCTTTTGATTAAAATAAAAAATTGTAAATTAACCAAATTGTTAATGCCTTGTTTAATAATGCTTTTTGTCTGTAAATGTAGCTCCCTCCTCTCATATCAAGAAGCATAGAGGGCCTACTATAATGAAACATGTTCATGCTCGATCCTCAACGGATAGGGTTCCTATATTTGTGAATGGATATAACCAAGTTGTCGGTCCATCGGATAAAATTGCTGATGAATTTAGTAGCTTCTTGGGAACATTGGGCCGAGATCCTGGCATTTGCCCGCTGAATCATACCCATTGGAGTAAAGTACCCAAGCAACCAATATTGGACTATGTAGAGGTACAATTTTTAATTGCTTACTGTCTTAATTTACTATACTTGTCTTCACACATCGTATTAATTTTGCAGAAAAAGTATGAGATTCCACCCCAGAGTCGCAAGTGGGTGTTACAGTCAGTGAATTCTGCATGGAGGTCATACAAACATGACTTAAAGAAAGATCATTTTGACAAGTATGAGGATAATGCAACTAGATGGGCTAACCGTCCTAAAGGAGTTGTCCCTAATTATCAAATGAGAGACCTCTTTAGGCGATGGAGTACCCTAGCAGCCCAGGTATTTATAATAGATTAAAATAACATATTTTCACGATATATTTATTGTAATTGTATTTATGAAATGTTATTCCATATGTGTTTTATAGAATGTAGCTGCAATCAACAGTCATAATTCGCTTAAGCAGAAGTATAGGCACACAGCTGGAAGAAAGAGCTTCGCACGTATAAGTTATGGATTGGTAAAAGAGCTCTCTAACTTATATGCATCTTTGGCCAATCTTAGAATTAAAAAAGACTAAGACTTTATTTACACTTCTTAAGTGCCATTTGCAGCAACAAATTGATCCAGATAAGCAACCTCCTACACGAGCAGAAATGTTCGTCACAACGCGTAAAAGAAGACCCGGTAAAAAATACAAAGACGATGCAGAGAGCACTATCGCTAAAATTGTAAGTTGATTTATTAATAAGTTAACAACTAATATCTTACTTTGTTTGACTCTTTATTGATTTGCACACTTATGTAGGATGAAGTTTAGTCACAACAAGACAAGATTAATGCAGAGGCTGGAGCAAACGCCAAAAATAGGGATGCCTTTGCTGAGGTTATGCCTGATGAAAATCCCTGTCGGTTGCGTCTTTATGGGAGGGGTGTTTGTCAGAAGGATGTGAAAGGAAAGGCAAAAGTAGGTGACATACAAGTTCCATCTAACATAATGGATGCTATGAAAGCAGAACTCAAAGCTGATGTTACAAAAGAAGTTTTGAAGGAACTTATATCAAAGCTTGGAGCCATTGTCCCAGGCTTAAGCGATCTTGGACCTGAAGTGCTACAAGGACTAGTTGACTCACCTGGCGATGCTGGTAGTGCTCCTAATCAAAACGGTGCTTCTTCATCTGGTGCTAGAAATTCTCGAAAGAATCAGGTTTGTTTCTTTAATATTTGTTTCTACTTCTCCCCCTGATGGTAGGATGATGTGGCTTGAAATTTTTAGTAATTCTATCATTCATAGATGACTTAGAGCCTTCTTTATAGCATGAATATAAGCATCTGCTTACTGTGTAATTTGATCAAATGCTCTGAGAGTGATTGGGTTGAGCTTTTGTTTTTCTGGTGATCTAAGAGCATGAATCCAAACTGTGTGCTAGCTTTATGTTGCAAATAGTAGCAGTTGGGTTTTGCATTTGGACTAAGTGTGAGGGTTTTGGAGTGTGCTTATTCTTTGAGCTCAATACATGGTAACATCAAAACACAAACGATTTGGATATGTAGATGTCACAAGCATGTTTGATGGACTTGAGGCCTGAGGTTTCAGCACTCCAGATTATTTTGGGTCAAAAATTACGTTGAAGATTTTAACTTTTAACTAATTTTTCAGAGATTTTTCACTTGTATATGATATATACTGATTTGACTTTGTATAATCATTAGATTGTTCATCTTTCAAGTATTAAGTCACAACTACTATCTCCTTTTTGCCCCAAATGTGGGTGATAGCCAATAGTACATAACATTTTTACTATTAATGAAAACTTTATTCGCGAGAAAGCATTGCAATACCTGACCAGAGTTTGAGGGGAAAAATAGCAGTTATATATTGTTAGTAAAGAGTTAAGACTGATGTGGAGTCTGTAGAGATTAAGATTGTATATGAGCTTGGATCAGTTAAGCTCGGACCTGCTCAGCAAATTCCAAGCTGAGCTCACCTTAGTTAGGCCCGTTTAGCCTTGTTTAGGCTTGATCTCGGCTCATTCAGTCTCAAATTTAGCTTGATTAGGCATATACAACTTAGTAAATTGTATCAAGATAGGCTTGTTTAACTGTGTATACATTTTTTATATTTTGAATTACCTTTTGTGTTTAGTTTTCTTCTTCTTGCGTGTGATGAAAGTCTTATGGTGTTCTTGGGCGTTATTGTAAGAGGAAGAGAGTTAAGGTTGGTAATAGCAGTTTTTGGTCAATGAAGGTTAGTGATGGCAGTTGAATTGGCGGTTGAGGTGACAAACATAGAGGTGTTATGAGATTGGTAGTAAACGCTTGGGGCCTCCATATTTGATGTGCATTTGCCGATGACAATTTAATTTTATATGATGTTATGTTTTGCCTAGGTGGATAATTGTGTTTTTTAAATTGTGTTTTGTGTTAGACTTTATTGGTGAATATTAACGTAAAGACAGAATTTGTCCTTTACTAAATGTTGCTCTTCACTTTGCGCTCATGATTTAATGTTTTTTCATGGCAGGTAGATGATGATGTTGAAGGTGATGACGAAGATGATGTTGATCATGTTTTCTGATTATTGTATAGTTTACCTCAAAAACTAGTTCATGCATAATTTTGTAAGCAACAATGGAGTGCATTAGGCTATTTTGTGCTTTGGTAAGTTATCCTTATAAGCTAATTGGGCATTATGTTAGATTTGATGAATGTTAATTTGTTGACAATTGGTATGTAGTAATTTTGATGTTAATGGATGAAGCTGGATATTCCTTATTTGGACAATCAAGTTGGCTATATTTGTTGTTTGAAACAGGTGTACTGGACCATGAATTTTATTACAACACATGATTATAAACGTATATCGAACGGTTCTTATAGGTAATAAACTGTTGCAATAGGTTTCCTAAATTGTTGGCTTGTTTGCTAGAAAATCGTTGCGGGGGGGGGGGGGGGGGGGGGGGGGGGGGGGGGGGGGAATCGTTGTAATAGATTTTCAAACTGTTGTGTTTAATAGTAAAAAAGCGTTGCCATAGAATATTATACATGAGAATGGTTGCCATAAGGGACAAAAAATGTTGTAAAAAGTATCTAAAACCGCTGTAGTCCATGAAAAACCATTGTCATAAACAAAACTAAAGCATACTAATTGTTGCCATTATAAAAAAAACCGCTGCAATATATACCTAAATACTGATGTTAATTCATGAAAAATCGTTGCTATAGGAATTACTATATAATAAAGACCGTTGCCTTAAATAAATATGACCGTTGCCATGTATCAGCTAAAAACCGTTGCTATTGATAGCTTTAATGTAATGGTTCACAATTCGTTGCTGTTGTCATTAAAACCGTTGCTATAGGCTACAACAACGGCTGCGTATTCAGCGGTTAAGAAACCATTGCCATAGACCTATAACAACGGTTTTCAGCCTACAGCAACACTTTCCAACCGTTGCCATAGGCTTGTTTTGTAGTAGTGTGGAAATGTTAGATAAAATGATTGAAAATGACAACGTTGAACCATCACCATGTGTCGCTTAAGAAGATGACCCTCCTACTGATGTTATGGAGGAACACATACGAGTTGAAGATGAGGAGACATTTGAAGTAAAAAAGAGGAGTAGGACATCAGTGGTGTGGGAAGAGATGATCATTGAAAAGGTAGGTGAAGAGATTAAAGGAGCTCGTTGTAAGTATTGCAAAAAACTTTTTTCACACTCAAAAGGGGGGCCTACTAGTCATATGAAGAGGCATTTGGATGTTTGTGTGGCAAGAAAGTTAGAACTCAAAAACAAAACAAGCTTAATTTCTTGCCAATTGATGCATAGTCTAGGGTAGTTGTAAACCAGTTTGTTTCTTCTATACATGACGGCAAGTTTGATATGGGGAAGATGAGAGAAGCAGCAGCACATTGGATTCTCATGCATGAACATCCTTTTTCAATTTTAGACTAGGAAGGCTTTAATATAATGATGAAGCGTGGAATGCCTGAATGGAAAAAAATATCACGTCAAACAGGAAAAACTGATTGTTTCAAGGTCTATGAAATTGAAAAAAAGAAACTAAAGGGGATGCTGAAAAATGTTGACAGAATTTGTTTGAGCACAGATTTGTGGAAATCCAAGCCTCAAAAAATTGAGTGCATGGTTGTAGTGGGACATTGGGTTGATTCTAACTGGAAGTTATATAAGCACGTTCTTAGCTTTGTTTATTTACCACCTCCTCGAAGAGGCACGCAAATGGTTGATGCTATCTTTAAGTGTTTACAAGAATGGGGAATCGAGAATAAGGTAAGTCTAACAAGTTTGTTTATCTTTTGTACTATTATCAATATTTTATATAAATCTAAAAAAAATTGTGGCCTATTTAATGTAGGTATTTACCATCTCAGTTGATAATGCGAGTGCTAATGATTCTTGCATAAAGATTCTTGAGGACACATTCTCCAGAACTAATAGGTTGGTATGTGGAGGAAAATTATTTCATGTTAGATGTTGTGCCCATATTTTAAATATTATGACGCAATATGGTCTTAATGAAATGAAAGATGTCATTGAAGAAGTTCACGAGAGTGTTGAGTACATCAATGGAAGTGATGCAAGATTGAAGTTATTCACTGAAATCGTGTCACAGCTGCAAATTCCTCATAGAAAGTTGGTTCTTGAATGAAAGACACGGTGGAATTCAATGTATGATATGTTGGCGACTGCTATCAAGTTTAAGGAAGTATTTGCACGATACATAGATCGAGATCCTTCTTATATTTATTGTCCTAGCGATGAAGGTTGGGAGAATGTGGAGAAATTGTGTCCAATTTTGCATATCTTCAAAGCTGTTACAGATATCATTTCAGGATCAGAATATCCAACATCTAATTTATTTCTTTCTGAAGTGTATGAAATTAAAATTTTGTTGGATAAGCATTCATATTCTCAAGATGAATTCATTCGATCATTAGTCACCAAAATGAAACAAAGGTTTGACAAATATTGGGGAAAGTGCAATTTGTTGATGGGTATTGCTTCAGTTTTAGATCCTAGAATGAAGATGAGGTCAATTGCGTATACTTTTCCAGATCTGTTTCCTCAAAATGAAGCTCGATATAGGATTCGAAAGGTTAAAGATGCATTGTATGAGCTTTATAATCTCAAATACGTATTTCTTCTGGGGATCATATTGGTGAACATCAAGCAAGTGCCAAGAGCAGCGATACTACAATTCATGATGCTAAAGGGAGAGGAAGTGGTTTACAAAAACTTTTGCAACGTGTAGCAACCGTGGAGACAGTTCAACCTCAAAAATCTGATTTGGATATTTATCTTGAAGAGGGTTGTTATGTTCCTTCCCCTGGAGAAGCGTCATTTTGTGCTCTAAATTGGTGGAGATTGCACAAGGACAAGTACCGTATTCTTTCTAGGATGGCTGCCGATGCCCTAGCTATACCTATTGCCACAGTGGCTGCTGAGGCAACATTTAGTGCTAGAAGTAGAGTTATTGATCCATACCGTTCCTCGTTAACTCCAGGAACTATGCAAGCATTGCTTTGTGGAGGAGATTGGCTTTGTCATCTGTATGGCGTGAAGAAAAAGAAGGTATTTGTTTATTAATATTTTATGATGTTAATTATATAAAAACTAAAAATTTAACAATTTTTTTTAATGTCTTTGTAGGTCATTAAAGCGGAGGATCAACCCAAGGAAATCGATTTGCCAATTCCTTGAGTCGTTTTTTTACTCTAGTATGATTCATATTGACCTTGCATTTTTTCTTTTTTTGATTTAAATAATTAATATATGTATACTAATAAAAAAATATTCTTTGTTTAAATTGCACAGGTATCAAGTTTGTGAGATGAGAAAGGAAATATAAAGAAGAATCTTAGATTTTGCAACACCCGAGGGTTTGATATGGAGTTTGTAAATTGTAATGAAGTTGTAATGTGTTTTGTCTCGACTATGATGAGTTGTTTATTTGGGACATACTGAATATTTAGTTTGATATTGTTGATGATTTTATGATGGCTTTAGTTTGATATTTGTTTTGATAAAAAAAAAAAGTTTGATATTTGTTGGATGATTTTATGATGGCTTTTATGTTTGACACATGAACATTATATTTGAAAATTATGTAATAGATATAAATTAGTTTGAGCTTGAACCATTGGCTAGCCAAGCTCGAGCCTATGACGAGCAGAGCCCAAGCCCACAACGAGCCGAGCTCGAGGCCTAAATTTCCAAGCTCGTCGAGCCCGAGCCGAACTAAATGTTAACGAGCCGAGCCTCGAGTCTATTGGGCTCGGGCTCGGCTTGGCTCGGCTCGACTCGGCTCATTTACACCCCTACTTATTATATTTTTCCCTTGATGTTATTTGGGATTGGATCTATTATGTTTCATGGAAGCTTCTTTAGAAATTTTGAGATTATGAATCAGAAATTTTTGGGCTTTGTGCTATTATGAGGGAGTTCATGATAGTACGGCCATGTAGCGCCTTTTTGGTTTAAGCCTATTTGCTATATTATCAGGTATCAGGGGGCGTTATATTTAGTGGTATCAGAGCCTAGATTATTAATTATTGAGAAAATTTGGTGTTAAGGAATTTAGTTGACTCTTTGAATTTGTATCTTTGATTATATGGAAGTTTAAAAATTGTTTGACATTGTGGTTTCTTGTGTGATGTGGGTACAGGTTAAGATGAGTGACAGGGGTGAAACACTAGCATCACTTTGTGGGGAAAAAGCAAAGTTCCACCCCGATTGAGGAGCACCGTAGTGAATCAGAGGATGATACAGAAGAGGAGCACCGTAGTGAATCAGAGAATGATACAGCAGAGGCACCCGAATTTTGGCCATTTTGAACATTAAGTCTATTCTCCGCACCTTAGTGAGGATTATGTCCTCCCGGAGAACAGACTTAATGTTCAAAATGGCCAAAATTCTGGTGGCTCTTCTAACCAGTTTGATGTTGCAACAATGCACCAACTCATGGTTAATCTTTTGCAACATCAACAAGAAGTCCAAGGTGGTACTTGAATGTGCTCTAAAAGTTGAAGCAGATCTGAAGTTAGATGAGCAAGAATACTCTAACCAATTCGGCGGCAATGACAAGAAGTTCCATAAGAAGAATCCAGAGGGTTCTAGCACTAGACTCAGAAAATGTGAATACTCTAACCAATTCGGCGGCAACCAGCAATTGTAATTTGTGCACTTATAGAAAATATGTTCTATAACATTGAAGCATGCCTTTTGAAGTTGTATCTTGCATATCTAGTGCTCATTCTAATTTAAAGCCATGTCTCAACATGTTTAGAGTCTGAATCATTGGTTTTGTTCCGCCAGTTAAGAAATGATAAGAGAAAGGAACTGAAATGGACATAGACAGATCATTATCTACTTAAATTTCCATGCCCTTGGGTGAGAATGAAAGCCATGGTAAAAGCAGACTTTTGGCATTTCTTCACTTTGTCTTTCAAGAAGTTGGTAACTGATTAACAGCTTTAGACCCTTTCCTTATATGTTTGGATAGCGTTCAAATTGTGCAAAATAGACTTGACGTGTTTTTATATGCCGCTTCCCTTCTTTTTAGAGTAGGGTGCCCTTCGAAAACAGCCTTCTCTACAGGGTAGCACCATGTAGGGGTAAGATTCCGTACATTTTACCAGCCCCAGACCTTGCCATGACGGGAGCCTCTTTGAAGCATGGGTGGTGGTGGTGGTGGTTGTAGATTCATAGAGTGCCACTATCGTTGGAATCTCACATATGGCCAGGAAGTATTCACGTGGTCCATTTTATATGTTAACAGTACCAAATCGAAGGTACAATGTTTAGACCCTCCATATCAGCGTTCTGCTGTGATCTGACATAATCAAGGTTACCCGTTGAGGGGTTCTGTTGGAACTTACAACTTAACCGGCAAGGACATTTCTCGCCTAGGCTAGCTTTCTAGTTTGGAGTTGAGTTGAATGTGTTTTGGTAACTGTTCCAGTGGTACTCTTTCAGTTGACAAACTGAAACAAATTTTAGTAAATCAAATTCTATAAGCCATTCTATTCTCTAACAAGACAGAGACTGAAGTGAGATTCTATATCCCACTTCTAGATTCAGTTTAATATTGTTCTCGTGTTTTCTCATGTTACTGACTCCATCTATGCCTATTATTCTGACTGCAGACTATGTACTTGGGACTTATATGCTGTTACTCATTCCTTCCTCCTAGTTTCTCCTTCTGCTGTTTGCGAGTTCTTCTAAAGGATTAAGGTGATGTTTCTATCTTTCACTCGGCCATATTTATTTCTCTTATTGAACTTAATTGAGAATCTTTTTTCTTAGATACATTATTTAGATTTGAGAATGATACATAGTTTTTTTTAATATTAGAAAAAACAGTGTCAAATCAGTGCTCTTGGTTGCTCCGACTTCCTGATGCCTTCTTTTACAAGATCATCATTCATCAATTGGAAATTGCCATACTCTGGAATTATATGATTCCAAAATTAAGCTCAAAATAAGTCGAAATGGATCAAAATTGAGCTTATTTTTGGAATCATATGATTCTGGGGCATGACAGAAAAATTGTCTCTCTTATAAGTGGGTTCTGGAAGACAAAATCCTATTGTCAAGGAGGTTGAGTTTTCATAGTGATATTGTTAAACTATTAATCCTAGAGACTCTGGTTGTTGAAATCAATTCAAAATAGAAATTGAACCTACTGAACTATTTAGTCCAGTGGTTAGGAATCGGCTTGACAAACTTAAGAGGGTCACACACAATTATTTATTATTAATAAATTTTTCATTTTTTTTTTTACTATTAGATTTTCAATTTGGTTTTTAATTAAATTCTTTATCTATAGAAGGCATTTTCATCATGAAATATGTTAATCTGAAGCCTCAAATGGTATACTTGATCTATCAACAAGTGCCGTCAAGTTAGAATGTCAAGTGTAGATGTGGGATAATTGGGTTAAACATCTCCCCTCTCCTAAAGATTTATATAGGGATTTATCCTCTTGGGAGTTCATAATACATGAAAATTACCTTCTTTGTGTGTCAAGCAGTATTTTCGTTTTCTTAATTTTCCCCACGATTATATTTTAATATGCATGAAATAATTGGAGATGGAACCAAACCAATTTAGGGATTTATCTATTTGCCTTGATGTTCATATGTTGATTTCTGTGAATGAATTATGAAATAATTTAAGGAGCTAAATTCATTGAAAGGGGGGAAAATTATTTCGAGACTACCTAATATGGATTTCAGAGATTTAACAAGAAAGAAGGAGGTGATCCTATGGAAGAGAAAAATGCTAATTCAAATCCAAGTTAAAACAAGCCCTAGAATAATACTTTGTTTTAGTCTATATTTGTTTGGTATCTATTTAAGATTTTACTTTTATTGTTGATTTTTTTAATTGATAAATTTTAAGTTCTGAAATTGATAGGTGGAAATCTTTTATTTTGCAGTTCTTTTTTTAATTTTCATATTTAAATTTGCGATTTTTTTCTATTCTAGATTGCTGGATTCCAATACATTTCTAGAGAATCTTTGAAATGCGGTTTTAACTTTCTGATTTTTGGATGAATTTTTTTTTTTTAAAAAAAAAAAATTACAGAGGTTTTGTTTTTGGAGGAAGATGGAATTTTCTATGAACTTTTATATCTTTTTTAATTTTTGAATTTAACTCTGGAATTTTTCTTTTCATTCTAGATTTTTAGATTATCAAAATATTCTAAACAATTTTTGGATACATAGTTTAAATATTTATATCTATAAACTTGAATTTTGTATTTGATTTTAAAAATAAAAAAAAAACTTGAATTTTGTAATTTTTTTTTTTAGTTTTTGAAATAGGAAGATATCAAATATTTGGAGGTAGAGGGAATTCTCAATTTTAATTTTTAAAATTCATGTTTGCACTTGGAGCATTATATATAGCTCACAACCCTTGTTACTTTGAGAAGAACTACTAATTTGAGAAGGAATTCAACCTGTCTTTCTCATTCACAAACTTTTGCTACGTTAAACCCAGTAATTGCTTAGTTAAAATCACTGTGAAAGAAAATCATGTCAATGGTGTATGATCTATCTCGTTGGTCGGCGCCTGGCTTTTATTTTCGGCCAACAGATGTAGATTTGTTGTTACACTTTTTACTCGAGAAACTCAAGGGCCGTGTACTATATATTGATTTCCCGACCATTAATCTATGCCAATACCATCCGCAAAATATTTCTGGTAGTTTCTTCATTCTTTTTCTTGGTTCCTTTATCTTTTTTGCTCGATCAGATTTATTGATTGAGTGTTCCATATTTGTTTTAACTTAATGAAATAGAGATGACCCATAAAGAAAAGATTCGTCTAACCCTAGATGAAGGTTGAATGTATGTCATTGACGGAGACCTTGGAAACATTGATTTCAATAACCTAGAGAAGAATTATGAAAGAGTCTGATGTGGAGACTAACAAATTTAAGTTTTCTTGAAAATTTTTAATGGTTTTAATGTTTAGAAACAGAGAAAGTTGTAAGAGATTTCAAAAGAAAAGATTCGGCTTAACCATAGATGAAGTTGAATATATGTTGTTAAAAGAGGCTGTGGAACAAATTTTGATATTTTGTATAAACTTGAATGTTGTACAAAAGCAGGAACAATTTTCTTGAAAATTTTTAATCGTTTTAAATTCTTATTCTTGACAGATAAATATCCACATATAGATGGAGTGTGGTATTTTTTTTGCGAGCGGGATCCAAAGCATGCCAAAGGAAGCCGGCCAAACCGGGTTGTCCCTGGTGGTACGTGGAAGACCACTACCACAACTCTTCCTATTGTGTTTAATGGAAGAACCGTTGGACTTATGAAGCACCTTAAATTCTTTCAAACACGATCTGACGGTAAAAAGGTCGAGACGAACTGGTTGATGAAGGAGTACACTATTGACAAGGATCAGAGGGACGGAGATAACACTACGGTACGAATCAATTTAATTTTTATTATATAGGAAGCTCTTCTTGATTTCATGCTATGACATATATTTCTGAAATATAAACTTTATGTGAACTCGTGCTCTTCAGTTAGATAAATATTTGTTGACATAGATTATAATCTTCCATGATTAATATATTTGTATTTCTCTCCAAAGGCTAACAATAAATTAGTTTCTTGATGCGGTATTTAAGCTTTAAATTTATCTAATTGTATAAATTTTTGACAAGTCCTGAAGCATGATTCTTGTTCATTTTGCAGTTTAACAAGTTGGGCTTGTGTAAGATCTATAAAAAGGAGAGTGGAACTAGGTCGAATCGACCGAATATAATCAACAAGTCACCACTTCAAGATTTTGTTCCAATTGCTGTGCCGATCGAGATGCCACGTCAACAGTCAGTTTCCACTATTGTGGCGCAGCATTATGATGAGATGACGACAGATAATCGAATGTCTCATAATCAAATTAAAAATGCACAAGAGTTGACGCATCCTAGGTCATCTGGTACATCGGGAGATGAATCACATAATAAAGTTTGGGACTCAGAGAGTTCGCCTGATCAAGATTCAGCTCCAGGGATTGAGATGATGACTGATCATCAAATGTGGGTAAAGGAAATTGAAGATGCATTATTGATTGAGAGTGCACCGCTGGAGCGAATGGATCCTCGTTTGTTAGATATGTTAGAGGAGTTGCAGAATTGGATCCGGGACTTGTTATAGCCTATGATATTAGTTTGTATATTTTTTGATATTTTTGGTCCTCAGTTTTAATATGGGATTTTTTTTTTTTTTTTTTTTTAAAGTGTTGGATGAATGAGGTTGAAATATGAATATAATTGTCTTTTGAATGTTGTTTCTTGAAAGTTCTTGCTTTAGAGCATTACATGTAGCCCAAGGGACCACTAGATACAAAATTCACAACAAATATTTTCAACCAAAGTGAGTGTTCATTAAAAAAATAAACAGTATTCAAACAGGATAGTATACCCTAAAACTTAAATACATTAAAAAATTATTTATAGCACAATTTCTATAAAACATCACAAAATATTTACCGGTTTAGAGAAAATTTCCCAAGGAGAACATTGAATGCAATATTATATTTTGCTAAGATAAATGATAAAAGTCAATAAATACCCAAATAGCACTTGCCTCCCATTTTTTAGTGATGGATACTTCAGTTGAAGTTGGCATATCACCGAATGATGTGTGGTCTATGTTTCTGGCTGTCTCCGAGTTATTACTTTCAACTTTTAGCCTACTAATTGAGAGTTAGTCTATTGCTTTTTAATTGAGAAATTGAAAGATGTTATGTAAAGTATTGATACGAGTATCATTAACGTATATGATTACCACTCTTAATACATTTAGGGTAATTCATTCACTCTCTCCCAGGTTCTTTGTCTTTTTTAACAATATGCATTGAGCATTAAAACTTGTTCTAACATCATGAAACGGCGAAATTGAAATAAGATTAAGGCTCCATTTCATGGACAAAACATATTCTACGTCTTGTAAAATATTTCTCATCCATATATCTTAATTAAAAATATTTTTATGAAAAGTCCCTCTTAATCGATAGAGGAAATTAACTGTACACACACGCACTATTCTTGTTTGATCTATATAAAATTTATGTGAGATTGAAAATATAAGATTAGAATGAAAAATATTTTGCACTTTATACAAGAAAATTCCACTGGCAGAAATATTTTCCATTAGACTATGACCACTAACTAACCATATAAGAAAATGGTAGGAATTGAACATAAAATACTTTCAATAAAAAAAAAGGGGTATAAAGACAAACGTTTTAAATATTTTAAAATTATTATAAATATTTTAAACTATTTTAAATTTAAAAAAAAATGATTTCGCAATTTAGAGAATAATTTAATTTAGCACAATATAAAATACAACTACAACGTGACGACCCGTATGGCCATTATAGATCTCTCTCGCATTTTTTTGGTTTTTTTTTTTATATATATTTTAAAGTACATTTTAAAATATCTAAAATATTATTACACACTTGAAATATTCTGTAAAATATTTCTAATAGTTTTTTAAACATTTCAGAATATTTTTTATATTGATTTTTTTAATTTGAAATATTGTTTATAAATATTCAAAATAATTTCTAAATATATAATTTCAATTTAAAATCTAAAATTATTTTATAAATACTATTAATACTTTGTACATAGATATAATATTTTTATAAATATTAAAATACATTCTAAATCTCTAAAAAAATTTCTAAACATTCAAAGTATTTTAAATATTTTTTTCAAATAAAATATTTTTAATATTAATTCTCAATATATAAAATGTTGTAAAAAATAATTCACATTTTTTAACTATTGAATGTTTACTAGAATATTGGAAATATGTTTTTAAATTTATAAATTTCTTTAAATACGTAAATAAAAATTTTGAACTATTTTGATTGTAAATAACCTTTTTACCCCTTGCTAAGTAATTTTTTAGGTATTTTATTCTTTATAAAGTGGGGAGTGAATAAAATTCTAATGAATTTATGAGGGGGTATTTGAAGAAAATAGTTACTAGAGTCCAAAGTATTTCAATAATATTTTAATATTTCAAGGTATCTGAAAAATATATTATCAAATTTTAAAGTAACTAGTATTTTATAAAAAAAAAGCTCAAAATAGCTGAATGAAGTTTTCTCTAATGATAATATTAATATTGTTGGAATTTTATATTCAAATTATTCTTTCAAAATGATATGTAGAAAAAAAAAAATTTCTTTAGTTTTCTTTCTTTTAGTTTCACACAGTCTGAATGACACTTAGTAGGATTAAAATGTCAAAATTATTAGCTGAATATGATGGGTTGACTTGAATTCGAACTAAAAATATCAGGGCTAGGGTCAAAGGATTGATGAACTGAATTCGAATAACTCAAAAACTTTCAGGTTGGGTTGTTAACCCATCGGGTTAAAAGACCTGGTCTAGTGTAGTGTTGTAAAGTTCTACAATCTGTAGTTTCTATGAATATCGTAGAGACACATTACTTATTTTCAAGGTTTTCGTATTCGTCTTTGATTTATGGAATTCTAATGTGACAACGGCAATTTTTGGGAGAAAAGAAAGATGGAAAGTGTACTAAAGGGACCCAACGTGGACAACCTAGTTGATCCTATGGTCCAGCCCAATTAGGGGGATTGAGACCTTGACCAGTCAAAAAGCTAAACGATGTGCAAAAAGCTTTAAAAACGGTGTTCCCAAACAGAGCCTAAGGCTGTGTTTGGAGTATGGAATTGGGGCCGAGGCTAGAATTGGAGCCTAAAATTCTAATTCTATTATTTGGTTCACTTGCAATAATTGGAATTACAATTCCACTGCCCAATTATGGAATTAGATTTTAACTGAAAATCCTACATTCCAATTCCTTGGGGTAGGGGTAAGAAATTGCAATTCCACATTAACTCTATTGACCTAAAACCTAAAATGACCCAACTTGAATTAACCTAAATCCAAGTTGACTCAAAATCCAAAGACTTAGACACATCCTAATATTTGACCCGAAACTCGAAATCACCCAATTCGAATGACTTGAACTTGAAATGACCGAAATCACCTTAGCTCAAAGTTCAAAGTGACCCAACCTGATTGACTTGAAACTCGATATGACTCAAATCAAGAAAATAAAACTATTTGACTTGAAAGTGATGTAAATAAGCTGAAATGAAGTGGACATGACCTGACTAAATTAACCAAAAACTTAATACGACTCATACCCAAAATGACCTGACCAATCTCCAACTCAGCTTATAAAATGACTCCAGCTTGGAATGACCTAAATGAACTCAAACCCAATCACAACTAGCATGAATCTCGAAAACACCTAATCTCATTAACTGAAAAGCTGAGATAACTTGAACAACAAATGATCCTATGGATACTCAATCCAATTTAACTCAAAAATCAAATAATTCGAACTCAATTGAATTGCTCTGACCATAATAACTTGAATGCAATGTGAGCCGCTTCAGCCAAAATCTAACCGTAGTTGATCTAAAACTCGAAATACTCCAACTCAATTGACCGAAAACCCTTGATGATTCGAATCATTGTGTAATTATAATTCCGACATTTAATTCCTTTGATGAACCAAACAATGGAATTTTAATTCCATCAGAATTGGAATTGGAATTACAATTCCACAATGCAATTCCAATTCCATGTTCCAACCAAAGACTAAAGGAAAATATCTGACGGAATCCAGTATAACTTGAACGTAGGTATGGGGGGGGGGGGGGGTAAACGAACTGAATGTTCGATGAACTACTCGTGTTCAAAATCGATTGAGGCTTGTTCGTGTTCATTATGAGGGCTCGATAGCCTATCGAGCGGAGTTCAAGCAGGCTCAATAAGTTTAATGAGTCGAGTTTGAACAGGGGGACTCAGCTCGCTAATGTTCACGAATAGTTTGATAAGGGCTCGTTAAGGGGCTTGATATGAGCTCGCTATGAGCTTGATAACAGTTGGTGCTAGTTCGAAAATAGTTTAGTACAATACTGACTTAAAAAGCTCGGTTCATTAAGGAGCTCGACTCGATTGCGAGCTTGGTTTGGTTTTAAACTCGATTGGGCTCGATAATGAGCTCATCTTGACTTAATAAGCCTAACGAGTCGAGCCCAACTGAGTATCAAACACATTAAAATTTTTTCAAATCGAGTTCGAACAAGGGTTAGAAATGCTCGATAAGAGCTCGGCTCAATCTAGAGTTCGATAAGCCTTATCAAACACGAGTTCGAACAAGGGGGGTGCTCGGCTCGGCTCGTTTACACCCTAAGCTATTGGGATGAGCTGGAGGCACTGTGGCGTGCCATGCAAGGCACCAGCTGCTTCATTGAGGCCCAATGGACCTGGTTTGGTGGGCCTCCCAATTGATGAGGGGCTGAGCCTGTTGCTAAGCTTTAGGTTCGACAAGTTAATAAATTATATTAGGATACGGCTCGTATAGACTTCTTTGGGCTTATGAGCCTATAACTTGGAGCTTTGTTAGACTTGGAGTCAACTGGATAAACTAAATGAACCAGTTTAACTTTTCACGTTTTATGACAAGCTGACTCACGGGCCCATTTACACCCTTAGCGACATTTGGCAAACCATGAAATGTGGGTTCGAATCCGGCTTCGAATATATAAAAAGGAAATAACATAAAGGTCAAACCCCTGAGCTGGGATGAATATCAAGTGTTCATAAAGAATCATCTGGACGAAACACACACTCGCTCGTTACAATTGTCCTCCTCGATCAGATCTTTGGAATTCTTCCTCATATTAATCCATACGAATCGAGGTCAAATTCGGCGGTCAACAATGTCGGCGACAATCTCTCAGCTCTCCTCCTTTACCTCCCTCCGCCGGAATCTCCTTCTCCGACGCCGATCTACCTCTTCCTTTACCATTCGCTTCAAGGTACTAGCTTAAAACCCTAATTTGAATTCTGCTGGATTTTGATTCATCCATCGCATAATTGGATAGTTTTTGTTACATACCAAAGAAGGTTTCATCCCAAAACTAATTGGTAATGGATGGAGTAGCTTTCTAGGTATATATATTTGTAATTCCTCCTCCAGCCCACCAATGTGGGATTCCAATTTTTTGGCTTGTATCAGTTTTCTATGCTAATTGTTTTGTAGTCTGTTATGACCCAAGTTAATACTAAGGCCAAAACTCAACTCAATCTTGGGGAAATGGTGAATTTTCTGGAAATTCCAGAGAGAAGAGGGGAGAACAGAATTTTTGGGAAGAAATCTGCAGAATTTGCAGAGAAAAGGAGAGAATTAGAATTGAGGAAGAGGAGATTGAGAGAATTCAAATCAACTTTTCATTAATTGTGTAAGAATGAATTACAAAATGACTAGTCTTAGCCTTATATAGGCATTTACATGAATTAAGCAGCAAAAACTGACTAAAATCAGAAAATCACTGGAAAAAAATACAAAAATTGCAGAACTTTTACAAAACCCTAACCATAACGGTTAATAACAGAAATTCCCACCAAATCTACAACAACAAACGCAATGCCTCCAAGGGCTCCCGCCTAAGCAGGGTCTGGGGGGGTAGATGTACGCAGCCTTCCCCCTTCAGGGGGCTACCCTGAAGAGAGGCTGTTTCCGAGGACCCCCAACCTGAGAAGTAGGTCCGCCGCAAATCTAATTTTTGAAAAATAGTCACTCTAAGCTTAGGGCATAACATATTCTTGGTACTTCTTTTATAATAGGGTAAATTAGTATTATTAGCCAGTTTTGAAGTATTAATTTTTTACTCTTCAAATTTTGTTGAAAAGTTCCATATATTTAATAAATAGTCCAAATAGCAGTGTGAAATCAACAAATAAAGATGAGTCTTACATCTCTACACACTCTTGTTTGGATTATTTTATTAAATATAGGTAATTTTGAACTAAAAAGTTAATAAATCAAATCTCAGCGTAGTGACATGTATTTAACCTTGATAATACATATTGCATTTTAAGTAGGACAAATATTATGCAGATTTGTGATGTTAAGGACTCAACATGTAAGTTCAATAAAAATCTTATGTAGGATTTGTGAGAAAGAAATGATCAATATATAAGTTTAGTGGATTACTCCAGCTAATGCTAATTGGTTTTAGGATGAAACCCCAATTGGACTTGTATGTGAATCTCATATATGCCAACTTTTTGTGTTAGACTTAAAGGTCCGGTGAAATTTAACATGGTATCATGCCCATTGATTATCTCGTGGTCTTGTTTCATGCATTTTGTCCTCAATAAAAAGGGGGTTGTATTTTAATTGGTTGCACTGAGAGCCTCTTCGGTGAGTGTTGGATCCATTTTGACGTAATTCCTAGTTGGGCCAGAGAAGGGGACTGGTGCAGTTGAAGAAAACTCGCAGGTGTGGGGGGAGTCTAAGAACTCTACATGTAAGTCTAGTAAAAACCTCAAATAGGAGTTGCGAGAGAAAAAGATTAAATATGTAAGTCTAATGGGTTACTACACCTAACACCAATTGGTTTTAGGATGAGACCCTACCTGGATATATATTTAGACCTCATATATGCACACTCCGTGGGTCAATACCTAAAGCGCTGGTGATATTTTACAGGTGAACTGTAGCTTAATGTTAAAACGATCATATAATTTTCATTTTATCACACTTATCCCCTTTATCATCAGTTATAACAATTAGGCTATATGTTGCAATTCCATCCAAATTTTCAATTTTTGTATGTTAGGCAAATACCCAAGAACTAAGTTCAATCTAGATGTAGAAGAATGGATTTGAAAGAAATTGAGAAGTGAAGAGAGAAAAGAAAATAACACCACACAAATTTGCATAGAAAGCTCTCAATTGAGGGAAAAATCATGGGAAGAGGAGAAAACAATTCACTAGAAATCTAATGGAGGATACAACTGGAGATGAACAATATTACGTATTTATATGTAGAAGTTGAAAACCCTTGATGTCTCTGACTGGGTCTACTGGGTCGAGGTGGCTTGGCCCGAGACTGTAGCCTTCTCTAGTGACCTCTTGTTTTTGGATCAAGATATAAATTCAACACAACATAGTACTTTAGTTGCAAATTTTATCCTATCATAGTTTCAAATTTTGCATTCAGATGTAGTCAAATTCTCACCATCTTCCCCTAAATCGCAATGTTGTTTATCTAGCATCGGATGGAGATTATCTCTTTTGAACTGGTTAGTTCTCATTGAAGAATGAGAATATGCATTTTAATTTCTTGTTGGGGTGGTTAAATTAATTGTGTCTTGAAGTACGACCTATATTACTCGCTGCCCTATGATCATTTACAATTACAGCTTTACTTGTGTGTTAGATTGTTGTTGACTTGTTGGACGCTTTTGCGTATTATCACTATTAATAGTGAATATTTGGTTTATGTGTCTTTATGGCGTATTTCTATTGAAAATGATGCTAACTGAAAGTTGTTGATAGTGTCCGGTCATTATGAGCCTTCAAGGACATGATTCTGAAACATCTAGTTCAAGGGACCTGCCTAATCTTAGTTATACTGCCGATTCAAGGTCGAGTGTTCAAGGAATGGCAAAGTCATCTTCAGTTGTTGAAGAACATCTTGATGGGACGATTGGCACGAACGGACCTGTAAACCCAAGTGTCAATGAACCGAGAAGGGCAGCAAAGATCCATGACTTCTGTTTTGGCATTCCCTTTGGTGAGCATCCTGGTGCTTATTTCTTTGGAACTAAGTATCATATTTTGGTATATTTGTCATCAAGAAACCAACGATCTCAAAGCTTAAGCTATCCGACTAAATAAATGTCGTGAATAGTTTTGCATACTAGTATGCCCCCTCTCACGAACGCCTATGGGGATTGAAGCTAGATATTGCACAAGTCTACTTCATATACCTTATCCAAACCATATCAATATTAAAAGTGGGGTTGTTGGGATTGGAGAGACCTTTTGTTCAAAGATGCTCTGATATTTCTTCTAGGATCCAACTATTCCAAAATCTTAAGCTAATAGGCAAAGACTAAGGAGGTATATACTCTAAAATTTGTATTAAACATGCACGCTATGTAGATTTCATTTGCTTTATTACGTTTCTGAAGTAATCAAGCTGTTGTAAACATGAGAATCAGTTGCCCTTTGTCTTATTTTTATCTAATCAGCACGTCTAATACCAAAAGATTTCGATGGATTTTGGATAATAATTGGTTAGAACTTGGGAGTGGCTTATAGTTATTTGGTACTTTGAGCAGAAAATGTAGAATTAACTGCGTGACATCCATTCTTCTAACTTTGCAACAGGAGGATTTGTCTTAACTGGCGGCCTACTTGGTTTTATTTTCTCAAGAGATCTAGCTGCTTTGAGCAGTGGAACGCTATTTGGAGGTGCACTTCTAGCTCTTAGCTCAATCAGCCTAAAGGTCTGGAGGCATGGCAAATCTAGCTTTCCATTTATTCTCGGTCAAGCAGGTATTTTTTCTATCCTGAGCTCTTTTCCTCTTAAGGTCCTGCAAAAAATCTAAGTTGATCCATTTTGCAAGTATGAGTTCAGTGAGAGAGTTTTTAGGCTTCAGCCATTTGAGTTGCCAGTGTCTTCAGAAACTTATGTTTGAATCTTCCGATTACTTGAAGGCAGTGGCGGATCCACGTTGAGCTGAGCCCCCCTGAATTTTAAAATATATATTACTAGTTATATATATGAATCATAAATAATGGATTGGTTTGGTGGTTTTGTCTCTTTTAAGTAAGGGAGAGAGCCTGGGTTGGAATCCCACGGCTCTCTCATCCCCCTTTCTTTTTTCTTTTTTTTTTTACTTTTTTTTTAATTAAAAATAAAATTAATTTTAATACTCCCACCCCACCCCACCTTACCCCAGACAAAAAACCCCAACCCCCAAACAAACCCCAAACCCCAAAACCCAACCCAACCCCACCCCACGCCGCCCCCCGCCACTCCCGCCGTCCCCGCCGCTTGGCCACCGGTTCACCGGTCCTCCCACCCCACCTTACTGAACGAAAAACCCCAAACCCCAACCCCCAAAACCCACCCCCACCCCACGCCGCCCCTGCCATCCCCGCCGCCGCCCCCGCCTCCTGGCCACCGGTTCACCGATGCCTCTGCTCCGCTGCTAGTCAGATCCTCCTCTGGCACCCACCACCAGGCATCAGTCATATTCAATGTAAGTTTTGTTCATTTTTTATCCTATTTAATAATAATATACAATACTTTTAGGTTTTTCATCTCATGTATCTCTAATTAAAATTCTAATTTTATAAATTTTAGTGAGAGATATCAAATTTCTTTTTAATTGGAGAATAATTAATTGTAGTTTAAATCCTTTATCGAGTTTGGAATTATATGGTCTTTGTTGCTTTGCTTGATATTTGTTATTAGTATATAAATTGGTTGACAATTATTCTTGTTTATAACAGAGTTAACAATGTTCAAGTACTTTAAAAGAAAATCGTCTTTGCAAGGAGATGATAATCCTTGTTCTACTAGTACTATACAAAGTCAACAAGAAATCAATCTAGAGGACCTTTCTGCAGATCCAGGAAATCGAATTCGAATTGTCGACTATCATCCTAATATTCGTGATCAAGTTCGTAGAGCATATTTGCAAAGGGGTCCTTGCCAACCTCGAAACCACAACTTTCCGTTAACAAAATATGGACAACAACAAAGGCGATTCAATCAGGATTGGTTTGATGAGTTTCCTTGGTTAGAATATAGTATATCGAAGGATGCTGCTTATTGCTTGTGTTGTTATCTGTTTAAGAATGATATTGGAGCTCAAGGGGGCAGTGATCATTTTGTTAATGAAGGATTTTCAAATTGGAAGAAAAGAGAGAAACTTTTTATTCATGTAGGAGGTGCAAATAGTTCTCACAATAAAGCTTGGGGAAAATGTGAAGATTTAATGAATCAAAAGCGACACATTGAGACTAGCATTCATAAGCAAACAAATGAAGCTCGAGCCAATTATAGAAAATGTTTGACTGCTACTATTGAGGCTGTCCGATATCTTTCATTGCAATCACTTGCATTCCGTGGTCATGATGAAAGTGAAGATTCTTCCAATCCAGGAAATTTTATCCAATTGTTGAGAACTTTTGGTAGAATTAGTTTGGATGTCGATGCAGTCACCTTAAGAAATGCTCCGAAGAATCAACAGCTAATAACTTCCCAAATTCAAAAAGAAATAGTAAGTGCATGTGCAATGGAAGTTGTCAATGTAATAATTAGCGATCTTGGGGATGCCCCCTTTTCTCTTCTTGTTGATGAAGCTCGTGATATGTCAGTAAAGGAGCAAATGGCCATTGTGATACGCTATGTGGATGACAAAGGAAATGTAATTGAGCGCTTTTTAGGCGTAGAGCATGTAACCGATACAAGTGCTCATACATTGAAGAGCACCATTGATGATATGTTATGTAGATATGGCCTTAGTATGTCGAGATTGCGAGGTCAAGGTTATGATGGAGCAAGTAATATGCGAGGTCAATTTAATGGCTTGAAAGCGCTTATTATGAAAGAGAATCCTTGTGCATATTATGTCCATTGCTTTGCGCACCAATTGCAACTAGCTCTAGTAGCTGTTGCAAGAAACCATAACCATATATCTTCATTGTTTGTGTTTATAAGCCGATTGTTAAGTCTTGTTGGATCTTCATGTAAACATCGAGATATGCTAAGGGAGAAACAAGCTGAAAAGGTTGCTGAAGCACTTGATAATGGGGAGCTTTCAAGTGGACGTGGTTTGAATCAAGAGACTAGTCTCAAACGTTCGGGTGATACTCGTTGGGGCTCACATTATAGAACATTACTGAGCTTGTTTCATATGTTTGATGCAGTAGTCGATGTGCTAGAATTCATTGGTGAAGATGCAAAACTCGATGTTCATCGAACAGAAGCACGAAATATAGTGGAGAGACTTCTGTCTTTTGATTTTGTGTTTAGTCTCTTTTTAATGCGAAAAATATTGGCAATTACGAACGAATTGTCAGAAGCATTACAAAGTAAAGACCAAGATATTGTTAACGCGATGGCTTTAGTAAAATTGTCAAAAGATCGACTCCAAGTGGTGAGAGAAAGCGGATGGACTTCATTATTGGATGATGTCTCCTCATTTTGTGAAAGTCATGGCATTGTTTTTCTTGATATGAATGGTGTTTATTTAGCTAGAGGACAAAGACGAAGACGTGGAGAAGAGGAAATGACAAACTTGTATCACTATCGGGTTGAAACATTTTACACTGTTATTGACATGCAACTTCAAGAATTGAATGCCCGTTTCACCGAGTCTAACACTGAGTTGCTCCTTTGTGTGGCATGCCTTCATCCAGTAAATGCATTTATCCACTTCAACAAAGATAGATTGATACAATTTGCTAGCTTCTATCCAAAAGACTTTACTTCATTTGATGTATAGAAGCTTGAAGATCAACTCGATGCCTATATTGCTGACATGCATTCTAGCGTGGGTTTCTCAAAGTTAACTAGCATTGGTGAGCTTGCACAGAAAATGGTGGAATGTGGTAAAAATAAGTTGTATCCACAAGTTTATTTGCTCTTGACTTTGGCATTGACTTTACCAGTTGCAACTGCTACAGTTGAGAGAGTATTTTCAGCTATGAATGCCATTAAGACCAAATGGCGTAACCGAATGGGTGATGAATGGCTTAGTGATAGTTTGAGTCTCTTTGTTGAAAAAGGTATTTTTGAAGATGTCAGTGTTGAAACAATTATAGAAAGATTCCAAAACATGAAAACTCGAAGGGGTTGTTCGTAAATGCTTAGTGCTGGTTTAGTTTATATCGGTAATAATAATTTTTGTTCATAATATGTTTATTTTATGGTAATTTAAGATATAGAAATATTATTTTCTGTAATTTTTTTAATTTTTATAGTACTTTCCTATTTAATTAGATGCGTTTTTTCTATCTTTTTGAGTTGTGAACTATTAAAAAAATATCGATTGTAAATTTTTTAATAATTTTTATTATGTAATTTATTATTTTTTATTCAAGCCCCCCGTACACCAAAATCCTGGATCCGCCGCTGCTTGAAGGATGGTGGTGTCACTTTCAATTTGACCTTTTATTGTACATTAGTGGGTCATTTTTTGAGTGCATAGCCCATATGTTTTCTTTGATAGATCATGAAACCAACCTAGAGGCTCAAAAACCCCAAGAGGTTGGTTCAGGTGGTAAAGCACTTGGATTGAATTTTCGTAGCGGAAACAATTTCTTAAGGTCACTCGTTGGGCTTTTTGGCCAAATTGACCATGTTGCAAGTGGGGAAACTTCTAAGTGGGTGATACGTGCAACTGGAGGTGTAACGAGCCGAGTCAAGCTGAATACCTCCTTATTCAAACTCGAGTTGAGTTTTTATTGAGATTTTGAACCATTGTTTGAACTCAGTTTGATAGGATATTACTCAGCTCGATTACTCATCATTGAGCTAAGCTTGCTACCGAGTTGAGCTATTTGAGTTACTGCGATCCATTTTTGAACTAATATTGATCATTGACTAGCTTTTATTGAGCCCTTACTGGGCTTCTATCGAGCCTTCCTCAAAGTGTTTCCAAACATTAACTAGTGAAGTACCAACTGTTCAAGCTCGGCTCATTAAGCTTATCAAGCTTGTTCGAACTAAACTTAATAAGATGTCAAGCCCCCAAAACGAACATGAACGAGCCCCAATTGATTTTGAACACGGGTAGTTCATCGAATATTTTAGTTCCTTAACGTCCCTACGTGCAACCCTAGGACTAGTCACGTTGGCAAAAAGCTGCCCAGGCACTCTAGTTATAGAAAGACGCTACGGGCTCAAAGTATGTCATAGACAATCTGGGATCTCTCTTTTGGTTGAAATGGGAGAATAAAGCTGAGTTGCTTGGGGCTGAATTATTGCCAGCTTGCTAAAAAGGGTTGGTTGTGAGGGCAACGATGATGTTTTCGGTTGGTAATGATTGAGGATGTGAAGTCGTAGACTGATTCAAAAAATGAGGAATCAACGATGTTTTTCAGGATGATTCAGTAAACATGATACTGGTAGGGCAGGAATCATTCTCGAAGCGCACTTGTGGATGTTGTGTGGAACACCCATAGGGAGTGAACGAAAAATGAAAAAGCACATGAAAATAGGAGACTAGAGATTTACCTGGTTCAACTTTGATTATAGGCATGCATCCATGCAAGCAATGAGATAAAATTCACTATTTTTAAAGTTTGTTGAGTACAAATTTGCGAAGTGTCACTTGTCCTGAGACCCGACATAAGGATTTATATTTTAGGTCTTAATATAAGCCCAAGTGGGATTCCATCCCGAGACCAATCGACTTTAGACAGAGTATTTCACGAGGTTTATATGTTGATCTCTTCTCTCTCGTAATTTGGATGGGAGATTTCTTAGTAGACCCCAATGTATACTACTTGACACAGTTACATCCAATTCTCACATAGAGAAAAACTCTATGCAAAAATTG
Organism: Simmondsia chinensis; assembly: GCA_018398585.1. NCBI lineage: Eukaryota > Viridiplantae > Streptophyta > Magnoliopsida > Caryophyllales > Simmondsiaceae > Simmondsia > Simmondsia chinensis. The sequence goes on from JAGTTD010000019.1 coordinate 24,973,832, forward strand.
ACTAAAAAAATTCTGCCTTTATGGTTCTCCAAGTTCAAAAGCCTTAACTGCTCATATCTTGCCCATTTTTTTCTCACTAGACCTTACTGGGTGGTGTCAAGGAATTTACAAGAATGCAAAAATACACATGCTTGAATTTGAATGAAAGCTTCGCCCTCCTGCCACCCCAACAGGCCCAAAACCAATTTGAGCCGCGAACCAGGGAAAAATAAACAGTGGAGATATTGTCAGTTTTGCTGATTTACTCTCTGAGGTTCCATTTGTTTAAATGAAACTATTTTTCTCGCAGAAATTTTTGCACAAGATATTTTCAATTAAATTAAATTTGTTTTTCTTTTTCTTAAAAGCTTCTATCTTTTTAACTAAAGAAAATTGTTCATTTATATAAGGTTTACACTTTCCCAGGTTAAGATTGAAGTGAATATCATGCTGGAAACATTTTCTCCTCCACGAAAGAAAATTTTTTTCCTCTTTCATTGAGGGGAAGTCAATTTCCATCAAACGAAGGAAAATATTTTCTATATTCGTGGTTGTTGTTAGGAAACTATACAAAGAAACAATATTGAGATGGAAAAGGTTTCCGGTCAAAACAAATTGGCCGAAATGTTGAATATTTTAATTTTAATAATTCCTATGTGCTTGCCTCTGAATGGCTCGATGTTCATTGCAGCACTCTCGGCAGCCCTTTTCTGGAAGAACTTCCAAAGCTATTCATTGGTAATGCATATTGTCCGCCATTGTTTTGCTGTTTGATGGCTCCCTCACGTATCCTTCGTGACTGATAATACTTTTTTTTTTTTCCTTGGTCGTAGACGAAGAAAATATTCCCATCGGGACTTTATGCCGTCATAAGGTAATACGATGTCTGTACGGCAATACGATGTCTGTTTGGTCTTCGTTTGGATTATCGTAAAATATTTTCAATTTAAAGTATTTTTTCCCCTAAAAATTTGTCTTTTTAGTTAAAAAAGTATTCCATTCTATAAATTTATACGAGTCTTATAGATGGTCAACTTGAAGTTGAAATATAGTGTAGGCCGTTAGATTATAGTAAAAAACACTTTTCCCTCTGTGAAGGAAAATGTTATCCCCTTTGGTAAAAAGAATTCAATTTTTCTCTCAATAGAGGGAAAGTATTTTTTATATTTGTAATTTTTGCTATGAAATTATGTAAAAAAAATAATAGAATTGAAACCGGAAAGGTTTCCACCAAAACAAAAAAGACGTTAAGGGAAAGTGTGAGAATGTACCCATCGATTCAAATTCCGGTAGGGACTTGATGCTGCTCTGGCGTCCATGGCAAATTTATGGGTGGAAAATTTGTCATCCACTGGAGCCCCTTCTGCACAAAACACTTGACATTTTCGCTTAGGATAAGTCATATTGGATATAAATTGTTGAGTTTGGTATAGCAGTTAGGCTATCCACCCTCCAAATATGGCGTCTTGGGTTCGTAAACTGTATCTCCCTTTCCCAATTGTTGGCAGCCCTTTTTAGGGCAATATTGTACCTCTTTACCATAGTAAAAAAAAAAAAAGAAAAAAAAGAATAGTGATCTTGGAGGCGTACCAGGGATTGTTTAATCCAAGGTGGTAAATTTGCTGCTTTAGATGGAGATGTTCTTATACTACAAAAACGATAACAGCAAACCTAATACCTCAAAGGCTCCCGCTAATGTAGGGTTTGAGGGTGTGAGATATACGTAGTCTTACCCCTCTAGGTTGCTACCCCAAAGGGTTGCTGTGTTTGAGGACCCCTAATCTGAATGAAATGTTCTGATGGATTATCGTAATTGACCTTTTGACATTCAATCTCAGTGCCGGGATGCTGTTCTTTTACTCCTACGTTGTGATCTCTGGAGGAAATCCGCCACCGAAGAAATTGAAGTCTACTGCAAATATCGTCACTTCATGAAATGGCTTATTCGGTGTCGCTTTCTGTTTGCAATTTTTAGTTTTTAAAAAATTAAAAACTAGGTTCTAGAAATAACTTTTCCTAGTTTTTGATTTTTTTATAAAACCAAAGACAAGAAAAAAAATCATGCTGGGAATATGGTTTTTATTTCCTCAAAAACTAAAAACTGTAAACAGAAAACGATTCCAAACAAACCTGAAGCATTCTCGAGGTAAGATCTTATTTTCTTGATGAAAATATCTCTGTTTCCCCTTTTTATCCATGAAATGTGGGCTTTGGTTTTGCTTTAAATTCAATTTATCCATCCTGCTTTAACTAGAAAACTATGCTTTACCATGATAACTTAGCTAGAATTTCAGTTTTTTTGAGTGTTTGTATGCTGAAATGTTACATATGCGCAAATTGGCTGTTTGTATACTGGAACTTGATTATAGCATCTTTTACTGCTCTTTTTTCCCACCAAATAGTGGGACGACAACAACAGCAAACCTAGTGCTTTAAAGGGCTCTCGTCAAGATGGGTTTGGAGAGAGTGAGTTGTATGCAGCATTGCCCTTATAGAATGTTATTTTTTAAAGAGGCTATTTCCGAAGTGCCTTCAACCCTAAAAATTGTTCATTATTGAGACATGGTTACAAATTCTTCTATGCAATTGGGTGATTATATATATATGTATTGTTTTTTTTTCCTAGTTAAGGAAAGGTAAGGGTGTAAATGACTAAAGTCAGCTCGTAAGGACTCATAAATGATGTCAGATTGTATGTAGGGTCTGTAGGAGGTGTATATGTCTCAATAAATCTCAATGGACGATGTCAGACAAGTAATAATCAAATATGGAGCGATTATATTACTCAATGGAGTAGAAGTTAACAGATTGTATGTTTATGTTATATTTGTATTGTAGTTCAATTTAACTGCTTTCTTTCTTTACATTTGATTAAACATTATGAGTAGACATTGTACACTAATACCTTAAAGGGGGAAGGCTGCATGCATCCGCCCCCCCAAACCCTGCTTAGGTGGGAGTTTTTGGGGCACTGGGCTTGTTACTTTAGTAGACATTGTACAGTAAATTGTATATCCTGAAATGGTATTTGTATCTGTATTGATATTTGAAATTTTCATGGATCAACAAGACTGGAACCAATCACTTTTGGATTAGTTAACGCTTATAATTTTCAATTTCTAAAACTGGAAAATTGTGATCTTTGAGCGTGTTTTTTGTTCTCCATATGGGAAGAATGTTAACGATTTTTCACTTCTAAACATGTTTCTCAAATAAAAAGATAAAAAAAGGAGAATCAGCAATGAAAAGGAAATTTTAAAACGGAAAATAGAAGTTTTTTATTTTTTTGTCTCTATTCAAGGCCATGATCTTTTCGGAAAATAATTTATATTTTTTCAAAAAAAAAAAGTTTAGATAATATTTATAGAAGCTATTGCTTAAAATTAATGTGACCCTTTGAAATTTTAATTTTAATTTCTAATTTCATAAAAGGCACTTTACAACTTATTCTGAAAATCTGTGTTACTCCTTCAACTTTTAATTATATTAAAACACCTCTAAACTATTCTCTATGATCAATGCAATCCCTTTAACTACAAATTTTTTTCAAAGACATCCAAAACTATCAAATAAATTAGAAATAATGGTTTATTTATTCTGATGTTTAGTAATACATTTTTTAAATGCTCTAAGATTTTAAAATAATTTTGAGAATTCTTTTTTCAAATGTTCTCCCCATAATTTTATTAGCATTTCGTTAGATTATGTTAATTTTGTGCATAAAATAAAAAGAAAAATACCTTAGACATATTCCAACTATCACTTATATGAAATAATTTTAATATTTAAAATATATTAATTTTTTTTTTAAATTTAAAAAATTATATAAAATTTCATAAAACTGCCAATAAATAATTTTGAAAATTAAAAAAAATTTAAAACTATATTATTTACTGAAATTATTGAAAATTCTTTTTGTATTTGAAATTGTTCTAAACCTTTTTCTCTTAGCTATATTATTTTCTAAATGTCATGTTAGATTAATTTAACAAAATCATACTAGAGTTACGAGAATGCGGCTTGGGAAATAAGTTATCAAAGCCAACGTTATTATAAAAATTTAGACCTTAGGCCACCTAAAAAGTATATTATATCTTAGTATACTTTAACCAAATTTTCTTTAAAATTTTTAAGTTATTTTGGATATCTTTGATAATTTTTTTGAAGTGGAGAGATCGAATTGACTCTAATTAATAGTTTGAGAAGTGTTTTTAATAAAATTACAAGTTTGAAGGGTCATATTATTTTTGACTAATAATTCGGATATATCTGTGATGAATTGAAATTACAAGGGTTCACTTTGATACTAACCAATAGTATGGAAATTTTTATGAATACTATGCTTTAATATATATATATATATATATATATATATATATATATATATATATATATTGTAATTATTTATTACATTAATATTTTTTGTATAATATTAATTATTTGTCAAAATTAAAGTGACCTTTCAAACTTTTAATTTTATCAAAGGCATCACCGGAGGTCGCCATGTGGGCCGGGCCTGGACCTGGTCTTGACCCAGCAAACCCGGCTCGACCTTTTTTCTTTTAAAAGATATATATAATTTACATATATATATATATAATATAATATAATATAACATATAATATAATTATAATAGTGCCTTATAAAATTATAAATATATTTTATAAAAATAAATTGTATTATAGCTTGTTGAAAAATGTAACTATAATAATATAATAGTACGTTATAAAATTACAAATATATTTTATAAAATTAAATATATTATAATTTAAAAAAATACAATTATAAAAACATAAATACAAAATACGAGTCCTAGTGACATAAAGTTCAAAAAGATTAAACTCAAATAACTCAAAACGGAAACATCTGACCGAACCTAAGTTTGACCAGAATCTTAGAATGATCATACTTGAATGATTCACACCCGAATTAAAGTAACCCAACTTGAACCTGACTCGATGTAACCCAAATTTGGAAATGAGCCAACCTCATAGGCTTAAAATCTAAGATACCTCAAACTTGAAATGATCTTGCTCGACTTAAACTTGAAATGCAAAACAACCGAGTTGGTCCAAAATCTGAGTTAACCTAACTTAATTAACCTGAAACCCAAAAATGCCTCAAAAGAAATATGGCCCGACTTGACTCATCTGACCTAAATTTGACCCGCCCCAGGTAACCTCGTAGGAAATGACGCAACTTGATCGACTCAAAACTTCATACAACCTGATCCACTAAAACCAACCCATTGTGTCTCAAAACTACTGAAATTAAATAGCGAAAACAGCAACACTGCAGCAAATTACAGCGAAACTTACAATAGAAAGTACATTAAAATTGCAATGAATATTACAGTAAAATCGCAGCAGCGAAAACCAGCTAAATAGAACGGAGTGAAGCAAAATTGCCGTAAAAAATTAGCGAAAATTGCTGCAGAAATTGCAGTAAATTTGCTGAAAAAAATTTAGTGAAATTAAGCAAATTGTAGCGAGAAAAGGCAGCGAAAAACAGAGTAAGAATTTAGCGAAAATATCTAAACACAGCAATCAAGTAATATCGAATAGTGGAGAAATTGATTACAATACCGAAGATACCGTTTCGCGGCAAATCACCACTGTTTTAAAAGACGATTTCGCTGCTGCTCTGATGCAAACAGTATAATAGGTGGCCGTCCTTCAGGATTAACGTGATTCGACTTTTAACGTGCACTAGTTACTTGCCGAGTAAGAGTGCTTAAGAACTTTGGCCAAAATATCTAGGAATGGAAAAGAATCGAAAGAGATGATGAAAGGTAGCGAATGGAGAGTAGAGGTGGCTGCAAGCCAGGCCTGGTTTTTGATTGGGCCCGGGCGGGGCCTTAGGGTTAACGTGCCAGCCCGGCCCAAGCCCCGGGCCCGCCCAACTCTCCCTCCCCCTCTGATTTGAATCATAAAATTTGAATATCAAACAAGTTATTACCCCAACTAAACCTCATCTGAGCCGTACGATTGAAACGATCGGACGGCATCCAACGGTTCATTAGAGTAAAGGAGGGAAAAAAATGTCTGCCGTCCGATTTAATCCGCTCTCAGTTATATAGGGTTGCTTCGATGTTATGTGCTTGAACCCAATCGGTAACCGTCATCTCACTCTCTCTCCTCTCTCTCTCTCTCTCTCTCTCTCTCTCTTCAGTCGTAGCGTTGCTATCTCTTCAACGCCGGTAAGATCTGCATTCGAGTTCATCGTAATTTCGGATTTTTTTTTTTGATGATTATCAGTTTTTTGTTGAGTTTTTTTCTGTGTTTGATTTGGTAAAGCTTCGATGCTCGATTTTGCTTGCATTTCATGGAATTTTAGTTTAGATCTGCCATTGAGCCTGAAGAAAAAAAAAAAAAAGGAAGCTAAGATCTGCTTTGAATTTCTGCGATTTTCTTAGTCTGATGCTTTTTCTGCTTAGTTTTAGGGTACAATTATGAATCTAGTGTTGGAGTTTGGAGTGTTGCTTGCATTGACTAGAAATATTTAGACTTGACTTTGTCATTACAATTCCCGATTTTGTTGATAATTTTCAGTTTTGTGTTTGTTTTGACTGTGTTTGATTTCGTAAAGCTTCGATGCTTAATTTGCTTGCTTTTCATGGAATTTGAGTTTATATCTGCCCTTGAGCCAAAAAAAAAGCTTAGATCTGCTTTGAGTTTCTGCGATTTTGCTAGTCTGATGCGTTTTCTGCTTAATTTAGTGTACAAGTTATGAATTGAGTGTTGAAGAATCGAATTGATGATCGAGAAAAAAACAATCGAATTGAAACCCTAGACTATACGGTCTCGTAATTAAGACCATCGCGTAATAGCAAAAGCACCTAAAATCACAATTCTGATATAAAATTCGGAAATTTGCCATTGAAACAAACATTCGGCACGTAAGACACCTGAAACCCTAGACTACAGTGTGTCATGATTAAGACAATCACCTAATACCACAAGCATCAAAAACCGCAATTCCGGTACAAAACTCGAAAATTCACCACTGAAATAAACTTTCAGCAAGTAAACACCAAATCAAAACCCTAGATTTGATAATTTTAACTGCCAATCAGTAACAAATAAGTTCGATGTAGATCAAATAAGTTTGATAGTTTTGACCCCAAAACCCTAGCTAGAACAATTTTTACGAATTCACTCACCTCCGTTGTTCTCTCTCTCTCTCTCTCTCTCTCTTTCTTCTCTCAAGCTTCGTCCACTTGTGTGCTCGTAAGCTCCATCAATCCTTTACTATCTCAATTTCAGGTTATGCATTTGATTTTATTTATGTTTATATACTCAATTGTTTTTCGTTTTTTGTTGAAGAATAGTTTCTTTGAGCTCTTCAAAATAATCCTTGGCGTATATTAGTTTTGTGATTTTTGAGTGAATTCTACTAAAATGTAGATTTATAGCTTCCAATTAATTGGAATGATAACGAGTCAATTCTGAGTTGTAAATTTTTAATCTACATCAAACTTATTTGTTACTGATTGGCAGTTAAAATTATCAAATCTAGGGTTTTGATTTGGTGTTTTACTTGTTGAAAGTTTATTTCAGTGGTGAATTTTCGAGTTTTGTACCGGAATTGCGGTTTTTGATGCTTGTGCTATTAGGTGATTGTCTTAATCGTGACACCCTGTAGTCTAGGGTTTCCGGTGTCTTACGTGCGGAATGTTTGTTTCAGTGGCAAATTTCCGAATTTTATATCAGAATTGTGATTTTAGGTGCTTTTACTATTATGCGATGGTCTTAATTACGAGACCGTATAGTCTAGGGTTTCAATTCGATTGTTCTTTTCTCAATCATCAATTAAATGGATCTTGATTCAATTTCGATATGTTTTTCATACGAAAATCTATTGTAAGGTACGAAATGTTCTTGTAATTATCGTCTAATTTCTCTTGGATTCATCTTACATATGAGCCTAGTTGAATCCCACAGTAGAGTTGTGATATAAAAGATGAGACCGTATAGTCTAGGGTTTCAATTCGATTGTTCTTTTCTCAATCATCAATTAAATGGATCTTGATTCAATTTCGTTATGTTTTTCATACGAAAATCTATTGTAAGGTACGAAATGTTCTTGTAATTATCGTCTAATTTCTCTTGTATTCATCTTGCATATGAGCCTAGTTGAATCCCACGGTGGAGTTGTGATATAAAAGAGATTAATATATAAGCTTAGTGGGTTACTTCCATGTAATACCAATCGATTTTTAGGATGGAAGCCCACTTGGGCTTATATGTGGACCTTATGCTAACTCTGTGGGTCAGGCCTAAAAAAGGCCTGGTGATATTTAACAGCTTTTTGTGTGATCTTTTGATTTTGGTTCTGCAGGGTCGTTGTCTCTCTCTCTCTCTCTTTCTCTAGTGTTGGATTTGATAGAAGCTGTGACAATGGCGAACTATGACCTCACACCAGGAATTGCACCGAATCTAGACCGGCACTTGGTCTTCCCATTGCTAGAGTTCCTTCAGGAGCGCCAATTGTACTCGGAGGAGCAGCTTCTCAAGGCCAAAATTGAGCTTCTTAACAAGACCAACATGGTTGACTATGCTATGGACATCCACAAGAGCCTCTATCACACCGATGATGTCCCTCAAGGTTGTTCAATTTTCATCTTTGCTCTTGTTAGCTAGGGTTTTGGTTGTGTGTGGCGTGGGGAGTTCTTTACACTATTAGTCCTTGATGTTTTTAAGTTTGTTCAAATGAGTCCGTATTTTTCTTGTTCAAAATGGTCCTTTATGTTTATTACCTTGTTCAAATTAGTGTCTTAACTGCTTTTTTTTTTGGTTAGAAGTGATGTTTAATGTTATATTTTATAACAAAATTGGTCCATAATGTTTTATAAATATTGGTCCCTCTTGCAGTGTTGATCAAAGTCATGTAAATTAAAAATAAAAATAAAAAAAAGGTGTGACCAATTTTGTGAGAAAATAGAATATCAGGGACCATGTTGATCAAATGGTACTGATTTGAACAAAGTTATAAACTTTAGGAACCATTGTGAGTAAAAGAAAGATGATGAACTAATTTGAACAAACTTAAAAACATTCGGGAGCAATGGTGTAAATAACTCATTTTGCGGGTTTGATTGAAGAAGGTTTTTTTTTTTTTTTGCTAACTTATTTTGTTGGTTTGATAATTGCAGAGATGGTGGATCGTAGGGTGGAGGTCGTGGCAAGATTGAAGGCTCTAGAGGAGGCTGCGGCGCCTCTGGTTGCATTTTTGCAGAATGAGGAGAAGGTCCAGGAGCTGAGAGCTGACAAGCAGTACAACATCCAAATGCTTAACGATCGCTACCAGGTCTTATTTATTGTTATTATTTTTTTGTAATAGATTGTTGGAGAGATTAGGGTTGTAATTTCAGCATGTTATCCGGATCTGTTTCAGCGCCGGATTTCCTGTTGAGGATTGCTTGAATAAGCTTGATTCATGACTGTTCTTGTTTGGTTGTTCCTGATGCATTAGGTCTACACCGGGCCGGGCCATGGGCCAATTTATGATGGGGGCTGGGCTCGGCCTGGCCCGTGACCGGGGCCAGGCCCGAGGCCAGGAGTCCTCCATATTTTTAAAAAAAAAAAAAATTATATTACTTTCACTTTATATTTTTTGATAAACAAATTTGTACTTTTAAATATGGGGGCAGAGTGTCGACCAATGAAACAAAATCAAACAAAGAGGCTGAAGGTGGCAGAGATGAGGATGCTGCGCTGGATGTGCGGTCACACAAGGAAGGAAAGGATTAGGAATGATGTGATACGAGGTAAGTTGGGTGTAGCCCCGATCAAGGATAAAATGAGGGAGCACCGCCTAAAATGGTTTGGACATGTTAGTAGGAGACCGACTACAGCCCCAGTCAGGAGGTGTGAACAGCTTCACACGACGCTAGGCAGAAGAGGGAGGGGCAGACCAAAGAAGAGTTGGATGAAGACGATTCGTCACGACCTAACCCACCTAAACCTAAGAGAGGAGATGGCCTAAGATAGAGCACGATGGAGGGCTAGCACAAGGGTAGCAGAGGTGGCAGAGTAGATTAGGGCGGGAAGTGACCATAGTTTAAGATCCTTAGGTAGGCATAACCTTAGGTGAAGCACTTATAGGCTAGTTTGGTCTCCGATCCTGCTTCTTCCCCTTCTTCCCCTTCTTCTTCTTCTTCTTTTTCTTCTTTTTCCTCAAAATCATTTGGTAACTAATTGGTGGCTTATTTGCAGGCATTCAATTACTTCAGGTTGGGGGTCCCCGGAAACAGCCTCCTTTCCACGGAAGGGGTAAGGCTGCGTACATCACCCCCCCAGACCCCGCTTTCTGCGGGAGCCGCGAGGCATTGGGACTGTTGTTGATTGATTGTTGATTGAAATATTAGGCTTCAACTACATTGTATTTGTACTTGTTATGTTATTTATTTACCATTATTTACTATTACTTATTATATATTTTATTTTATTACATATATTTAGCATTATTAGTGTTTGGGATAAAATGTATTTGTATCTCATAATATTTATCAATGAATTATAATAATTTTAGTACAAAACGACTATGTATTTTTTAAATTTTGTATTTTTTTTAAGTTGACAAAAAGTTGGCCAACCCGGGCCCGGGCTGGGTCCGGCCTTGGAGCCCTCCAGACCCGGCCTGGCCCGTGGCCACCTCTAGGTCTTACCATTGAATATGGGTGCCCCTCCCCATTTCTTGCTTTTTTTTTTTTCCTTAAAATTTTATTGGCCTGTTCCCATTTGAACTGCCTGCCCCTTTTTTTCCTTGGAACATCTCCTGCGTATGTTGGATGTGAAAAAAAATACATTGTGTTTCCTAGTTTGCTGTGGAAGGGAGGCGGTGTTTAATGGATACTATGGGAGTTTGATCTTCAGTGAAAGCAAGGGATTCTGTTCTTGTATACTTGGGAGACCATTTGAATCTATTGTACAATGGGGATGAGGGTGTTTTAGAATGACGTGGATGTGATCATTCTTAGGCTCGTATAGGATGAAACATTTCAAGAAAGGTTTGTCAGAAGGTATTCAGGTCATAGGTGAACCTGTATTTGTCAGGGCTTAGGAGATGAGGCTTGTAAAGTTAGGTCTTTTTTTTTTTTTTGGGTTTTAATTTTCTGTTTTATTTTTCTATTGAACTGCCGCACATATTTTCTCTAAAAGAACGAGTATACTACTTGTGGTGAATGTGGGACTAACAATTAAACTTGTGGTTTATTATTGTTACGATGGACAGATTGGACCAGAGCAGATAGAGGCGCTTTACCAGTACGCCAAGTTCCAATTTGAGTGTGGGAATTACTCGGGTGCTGCTGACTTTCTCTATCAGTACAGGGCACTATGTACTAATAGTGAAAGAAGTGTGAGTGCATTGTGGGGGAAACTAGCAGCTGAAATTTTGATGCAAAACTGGGATATCGCACTCGAAGAACTCAATCGTCTGAAAGAAATTATTGATTCTAAGGTCGGTGCTATTGTTAGGGATTTTTCTTATTCTTCCTTTATTATTTATCATTTTGCTGATATCAAATTTGTGCTGCAGGCTTTTAGCTCCCCTTTAAACCACGTGCAGAGTAGAGTATGGCTGATGCACTGGAGCTTATTCATCTTTTTCAACCACGACAATGGGAGGACACAAATCATCGACCTGTTTAATCAGGACAAGTTTGTTACTTGATCTTAACCTTCTGCTTCTTGTATTCGTGCTTCTGTGTTTCACTGTTTTAGGAAAGGTTGGGTTTGGTTTTTCAAGGTGGTTGGCGTTAGCTTTGGGGGTTGCTGCTGATGAGAGTCAGATGAGTGTGCTTTGATATGCATTTTAATCAGGATTGGTCCTGAGATTTTAGGGGCTATAAGTGACTTTTGATTAGTGGGCCTTTTTCTTGGTACTAAAGGTGTCCGTGTCAGCTTAAACACACTTTAAATAATTTGTCTTTGTAATACTAGCTACTATTTGCATTGCATAAACATTTATAATAAATCATATATAAGCCATTACTTCTCTAGTTATGAATAGTGGTATGCAGTACAAGCAAACTCACGACATAATTAATTTTCAGAAAGGGTCGTTAAGAAATTGGGTTCCCGAGCAAACAATTCAGCTTAAACACACTTTAAATAATTTGCTTTATGTTGTAATACAAGCTACTATGTGTATTGCATAGCCATTTGTAATACATCATACATAGGTCATTATTTCTCCAGTTATGAATAGTGATATACGGTAGAAGCAAACCCATGATATAATTAGTTTTTAGAAGGGGTCTTTGACAAATTGGGGGTCCCAAGCAACAGCTTGGGTTGCTTGGGGTTTTGATTGGCCTTCATTTAGTAACGAGTTGCTACTTCTGACAATTATTTTTCTCATAGATAGGCTTGTGTAATATTGTGGTTTTGCCCTTTAATGGAACATATGTGAACTTGCTCCGTTATAGGTATCTTAATGCCATTCAAACAAATGCACCCCATCTGTTACGTTACCTTGCAACTGCATTTGTGGTCAACAAAAGGAGGCGGCCCCAGTTCAAGGATTTCATTAAGGTCGTTCAGCAAGAGCAACATTCTTACAAAGATCCGATCACCGAGTTCTTGGCTTGTGTGTATGTGAACTATGACTTTGATGGAGCTCAAAATAAGATGAAAGAGTGTGAAGAAGTGAGAACCTTATCCAGCCTATAATCTTAATTGTGCATTATTTACTTCCATGCTGTCAATATGTTAGTGTTTTGAGTAAGAGTGTGTATAAGCCGAGCTTAGCCTGAGCTTGTCTTCCTTGAGGTTTGGCTCGGGCTCAGGTTGAAGCTCACTAGACTTGGCTCAGTTGACCTTGAACGTAGTTCGGTGAGCTTTGAGCTTAACTCGCCATGGGCCCATTTAAGCTAGATATGTGCTTGTTGGGGCGCATTTAAGCTTGAGCTTGGCTCATTTGGGCTCGAATTTGGCTTGCTAGGGCATATTTGGGCTAATTAGTGTTATTAAGATAGGTTCGTTTACGCTTGCAAATCTACAAGCTCGAGCTTCACTAGGTTCGGGCTTGGCTCATCTAATAATTTGCATGCCCCCCTGGTTCATGTTTATGCCACTGAGAATTTGTATTTTGTTTATGATGGATGGATACTTTGTTTAGGTTATACTGAATGATCCATTCCTTGGAAAGCGAGTTGAAGAAGGGAACTACACTAGTGTGCCATTAAGGGACGAGTTCCTCGAAAACGCTCGTCTTTTCATTTTCGAAACCTACTGCAGGATACATCAGCGAATTGACATGGGGTATGTTTATGCTCTGTGAACTTTGTTTATTCTAGTTTTCTTCAGTTAAGACGCCTCAAGAGACCAGGATTTTTCTGGTCTTCTAATTCTAATTTGATGGCAATGCTTATCTTCACTATTTAGGATTATTATACCCGTCGTTCATGTTGTAGCAGCTATTTAACTAGTTAACTTCAACGACATATCGAAATAAAACAACGGGTCTTGGTTTGCTTGTCTTGTCTGGAAGAATGTCAAAGATGACTTATTGCTTTCTATAAGTTGACCGTGCGATTATCTTATCTTTAAAGATGAGAAACTTGAATCGACTCTACCTTGTCACGCATCTCCCAGCTATCTTCGTAATAGTTCTAATCTGTGAGGCATTTAAATCCTTTTGTAAGAGCTTGATTGTGACTGGATTATCATCCGCCGTATAAACTCAATTGAAACTCCCATCAAGGGCATCAGAAAATGGTGGAGCATAAACTTACAAAATCAAATGGGTCGAATTTGCCAGGGTTCTTGCGGAAAAGCTAAACTTGAATTACGAGGAAGCTGAGAGATGGATTACGAATCTTATCCGGACATCGAAGCTGGATGCCAAGATCGACTCCAAGTCAGGCACTGTTGTTATGGAACCCAATTATCCCGACGTGTAAGTATTGACTCCCTCGTGAAAAGCATAAGGGTGGTTTAGAAACTGAGAATTTTTTAGTTTTTATGAAATATCTTTCTGGTAATCAAATGCCTAGTTTTAGTTTTCCATTTCTCCCTATTCGTTTGAAAAATTTGGAAAACAAGTTAACACTATTTTGTAAACTTTTTTGGTTCTTTTATTGCTTCGTTGTGTTCGGCATCTAAGTGCCATTTTGCACAAATGATGAGTAGCATCTTTCCGTGGTATGTGTTGGTACATTAGAAAAGATAAGTTCGTAAATGAAGCGAAGGTGGTCGATTTTATTAGGTAGAAGCTCTTCGCAATGGTCTGGACATGTAAAGTGGAAATGTACAAATGCCTGGTGTGGAAGGTTGAGTTATTGGGAGCAAAGATGATGCTAGTGCGGTGGATGTGTACTCACATTTAAGGTTCCGTCTAGTTCAATGGAAAACATTTTCCTGCAGAAAAATATTTTCAGCTGGAAGTGTTTGTTCTTAAAAGTTTGTATTTTTAGCTTAAAAAAAATGATCTCATTCTATAAATTTATTTGAGGGTTACACATAGTCAAGTTAAGATTAAGTGAACCATATTATGGGAGATGACAGGGGAAAAGGTTCCCCTCCATGAAGGAAAATATATTTTCCCTTTTGTTGAGGGAAAGTCAATTGTTCTCCATGGAGGAGACCATCGCTCATATTTGTAGTGGTGGTGATGAATTTATGTAAAGAAAAAATACAACTACGACAAGAAAATGTTTGCTGTCAAAATTCAAGATAAGGATAGTGCGGTGACGCACTTTGATAGTGCAGTGGGACAATGCTCAAGATTGTTACTCGTTTTGTCGCTTAACTTACCCATTACATTTTTGGTGTCTACCAGGTATGAACAACTAATAGATCACACTAAAGCACTATCAGGCCGAACATACAAGCTAGTGAGCCAGTTTATGGAGCATGCTCAGCCACAGCCGGCTCGATAATTTTGGTTGTATCTTCCCGTTGTTATCTTCTTCGCGATCTGAAGTTCGATCCAATTCGGGTAGAGTTCCTTAATTATTTTGTTTCCGTTCAAAGATTTTGAGTATTTAATTAGGCAATTTGGAAATTCTTGCAAGTAGTACTACTGTGCATCTTTGATGGAATTTATATGGTAATTCTCTCCATCCAATGTCCTCTTTGTTTTATAAGCTGAGTTGGAATTTTGCTAGTTGTTACTTGAGTCATGTACTCCCTTGATCCCTACTTTTTTTTCTAAGTTTACTTGTCCTCCATGATTGTTTTGTGACTGGTGCTAGTTAATGATTAAAAGGCGAGTAACTAATTTTCTTAAAAAAAAGGGGTTAATTACAGTTTAGTATCATGATGTTGGCAGTTGGGTTTTTTTTTTTTAGTTCAAAAATTGTGCTTGAATATTTTAGTCCATTGGTTAGGACTAAAATGAATTTTAGCCCAATATCCGGAGTATCATCTTTTTGTAAAATTTGGTCAACAGAAGACAAAAATGCAACATTGGGGGATTAATAATAATTTCCTCAAATCACAGGATATTAATGTTTAATTTTATGTTAAAATAAAAATGGGAGGGATCAAGTTTGAACATAAAAGGCCAGATATTCTCCATTAATCAATACAATGGGCGTTACCCCTCCACCTTTTTTTTTTGTTTTGAACATTCTCCCTCCACTTATTATTAGGAGGATAAAATTTAAAAAAAAAGGGCTTATTCTTGTCGTGAGTGGCTAACAACAGTAGTAATATAGAATTTTGACCTGTATATGGGTGGATAGTGGAGCACTGTATTGAAGATGTACCAGTTACATTTTGGAGTTTGATTTGCTCCTTTCTTTACAGTAAATTATTTGTATTTTTGTTGTTTATACTTATGGATTCCCCTTCTCAACCTCTTTTTCTTCTTGTAATTGTGGGTTTCCTTATTGTTACATGCGCCTTGGTCGCTACTGTTTCTCTTATGTGCAATAAACTGAGTTTGTATTCACGTGTTTGGCCAAAGGATCCCACTACAACTTCAAAATTAAGCGTGCTTGGGCGAGAGTAGTATTAAGATGGGTGACCTCCTGAGAAGTCGTTGTGTTGCATCCCTCAGGCTGGGGTTCTCGAAAATAGCCTCTTTTCACGGTGCCTTGAAGGGGGAAGGCTACATTCATCTATCCCTGATCCTGCTTAGGCATGAGCTTTTAGGGCATTGGGAATGTTATTGCAAGTTTTAGATATATTTACGTAAAATGTTATTTCAATAGGGGTATTTTTGTCTAATTTTTTAGTTTTTGCTTGTACTTTTGTTTCAATGGAGAAATACTATTTTTCAGTTTTTGTTTAAAAGTAAAATAGCTTCTACTACTATGTAAAAAAAAAAATACTTTTTCAGGCCAAACGGGGCACTCTTAAAATTTAAATTTGAGCTATTATTAAATTTTAAATTTATTAATCTAATTTTAAAATTTATTTTTAACGAACAATTATGACATGTTATCTTATAATATTTTTTTAAAATTTAAAAAGTCTTATTATTTTTTAAATTTATAATTTTATTATTATAATTAATTTAAATAATTATATTTATACAAATAACTGAGAATATATCTTTTGCATAACAGTATAAGGCTTTTATTTTTTGTCTAAATACATAAAGCCCCTATTTTTTGATTGAAAGTAGAAAATTCCTCATTTTCAGTTCATGCACTTTTTTTGTTTTAAATGTATCAATCTAATTTTATCAATGTTAAAAATATTATTATATTTTAAAAATTTTTCCAAAAATTATTTTCTATATTTTTAACTTTTTAATTTTTTTTGAGTTTCAAATCTATTAATCTAATTTTTAAATTATTTTAAATAAAAATTATTATATTTTATTTTATAATATTTTTATTAAATTTCAAAAATAAAATTTTGTATTTCCTAAAACTTGTAATATCATTAATATAATTAATTAAAATAATAATTTTTATAAATGTACAATTTTTTTTCTAAAAGTATAAAAAGTTAGAGGGTTTAGTGAATGTCTTTATTTGTGAGGAAAATTTTCTGTTGTTAAAGTAAAAGAAATTTTTTAGGTAAGTTACCTGAAAATTTTCAATTAAACTATATTTTTTGCTCCAAAATAACATGACAAGTGTCTCTTGGAATCTTATATCATTTTCTAAGTTGGTGATAATTTAGGCTCCGTTTGTTTTGATGAAAAAGTAAAATCTAGAAATTAATTTTTCATCGGAAAGGTTTTCCAAGGAAATATAAATTTCAAATGGGGTTTTCTATTATTTGTTGCAAAGGAAAAATTAATTCTCCATTGTAATGTCTTCGTGTATGTTTAAAAAAAATATTTTCTTCAATCATTTTATATCTTTTTATAGGACAACATAAGTAATAATACAACATATATGAAATAACAAAATAAAATATTACTTAGATAATTTTCTTCTATAATATTATATAACAATTCAACTTGATTAAAGTTGTTCTTTGCAACAATAATAAAGTAGTATCCAAGCTGTTTTTAATTATTTAGTCTAATTTTTGTCCGTTGTTGACGTTAAATGTCTACAGTACAGTCTGGTTTATTCTGATTTGATCTCGATTTACATGATGGTAATCGCCAAGGTTTTTGAACCATTTAGAATCACGACTTTCCCCATTTTGATATGAAAGTCAATCTCCCTCATTTGAGGGAAAAAGGTTTTCCGTCGGAAAACCTTTTTCTTGAGCTAATGATGCGCCAAACAACGAAAAAGGGAAAAACCACTTCCTAAAATATAGTTTTTCCCCGAAACAAACAGAGCCTTAAATTGGATACTTTCCAACTTTTTGATCGTTATCGGTCACTTTCTAAAATTTTAAAAAGTGATCTGATCGGTGTAATGGTATTTATAGTGAAAATTTTTCACGTTTAATAGTAGATATTTTGGAGGGTCATTGGCTCGAATAGAATATTGTGTAGATAATGGATTTTTAGTTCTAATTTTGGTAATTCTCTTTATATATATATATATATATATATATATATATATGAATAAATATTAAATAAGAGTATTTGACTATAGTGAGATATAAGAGGTTAAATATCAGCCATTGAATTGAAAATGAAGGGTTGAGATTGCACATATAAAGAGGAGGAGAGAGAGAGTTTTTAGGGCATTTTTATATGTGCAATTTTAGTCCTTCTCTGTTTCAAAAAAAAAAATTTCAACCCTTTATTTTGAATTCAATGGCTGAGATTTAAGCTCTCATATCTCACCATAGTCAAATGTTCTCATTTAATATATATATATATATATATATATTTTTTTTTTTTCCTTTGTACATATATTTGAGTAGTTAAAAAAAGAATATTAATGGCTCTAATTAGCCGAGCTTGAGCCCACGCATTGTGCTTGGCCCGAGCTTGCCGAGTTCGGAAAGTTCAAGCTCAAGCTCGGTTAGTCAAAAGTTCGGTTCGGCTTGGCTTGATCTAAGTTCGACGAGTTTTGATTAAACTTGTAATATTTCGGCTCATTTAAGCTCAATCTAGGTTCGTTTGGACTAATTTAAGCTTGAGCCCGACTCTTTTAGGCTCAAATTTGGCTTCATTGGGCATTATTTAAGCAAATATATTATATTAAGAAAGGTTTGTTTAGGCTTTTAGTCCTCCTCGCTCATGCCCCCTGCTTGGCCTCTCAATGCTCCAGCGTCGCTGCCACCAACACTCTCCGTCACGGTCACCATACCTGTCTTCCCTCTTGTAGCATGGTTCTTGAAGGCGTGTCTGAATTCGGCATCCCCAACGTCGGTATGTTGCCTGATTCAATATCCTAATATTAAATTAGAAAGAGTAAATTCAAGATGAGATGAAACCAACCCAATCATGATAGAATACATAGAGAGAAAATGTAGTACAACAACAACAATAACAAACCCAATACTTTCAAGGGCTTCCGCATAAGTAGGGTCTGGGGGGTAGATGTACTTAGCCTTCCCCCTTCAGGAGGCTACCCTGAAGAGATGCTTTTTCCGAGAACCCCCAACCTGAAAAGAAACAATATCCTAATATAAGCCAACCAACATAAAAAGAAACAATCTTGAAAAAATAAAAGTTATTTTTACTCGAATGTAGAACATAAAATGTTTGAAGTACATATTTTTTGAATTTTTATAGAAACTACAATTGAAAAGTTGTCAATTTTTTCACTTAACTACAACTTTTAAATTTTTTAGAAAACCATCTTCAAAAGTCTAAAAATTTTCAATTAACCACCTATCGATAAATACCTAAGAGGGTACTAACATGCAAGTACCGGATCTCATTAGAATTTCGAAGTTAAGTGTGCTTAGGCGAGGGTAGTACCAAGATGGGTGACCTCATGGGAAGTCCTCGTGTTGTACTCCTCAGGTTGAGGGGGGGGAAGGCTGCGTATATCCACCGCCCAGACCCTGCTTAAGCGGGAGCCCTTGGGGCACTGAGAACGTTGCTTTACTTTTAACTACCTACCGTTAACCATCTGTTAGTATTATATAACTTTCACATGGATTTAGCTCATCTTTTGTTTATATTTTTTATTACATATTTAAGTATGAGTTGAAACTAGTGAAAATAGTAACGCATTCACATACCCTACTCCCCCATTGAGGTTTGACCTCAATGGAGTTTAAAAGAGATGAGATTTGAACCTCGGTAGAAGATGGACTGAAAATTGTTTTGTTAATTTAGGTACTTTATGTCAAATGTTTAATAGATATCTAAAATTTATATAAAAGGCATTAGCTGATAATGAATACCTAACATTATGATTTAAGGTGGTTGATTAAAACTTTTTAGACTTTTGGAGGTGATTTTCGGAAAAATTAGAAAGTTATGATGGCTAATTGAAAATAACAACTTTCTAAATGCTTTTTATAAAAAAAAAAAAAAAAAAAAAAAGAACAACTCTTTTGAATTAAATTTTTTGCAAAAAAAAGTAACAAACATTTAAGGCTCTTTTTTTTTTTTTTAATATGAAAATATATACTTAAAAATAATATCTCAACTAGAGATTATGTTTACACAAATGCATATACTTTTAGTTTCCTTTTGCACAAAAGTTTTTTAAATTTTATCTTGAAAAACTATATTTAACTATATGTGTATATTTATTTTATTTTATTTTGGACTAAAATATAGTTTGAGCAATATCTCAGCTTCAACTCCTAATCAAAATTATTTAAAATATTTTGATAAAAAAAAAGGGTAAAAATATATCATAAAATAATTCTAAAAATATGAAAATTAAATTTTAATTTTGCACATAAATAAATAAAAATATCTTCATATAAACTTTTAGTTGAACGAATTGACATAAAAATAATATTTTAACATAAAAGATAGAAATAAACATTTTGTTTCCTAGTTTAAAATAAAGTTTTCAAATATACATACTATTTTAAAGGGTGAGATTGACAACCGATAATCTAATATTAAAATTACCCAATCTAATGGTCAAAATGAACTTTTCAATTTTATTATAAAACAACACAAGAATATAATTAAATTGTTTGACCTAAATACTTTTTGGCTTGAAATATTTTAGAAACAAATGCAATAAAGATAATTTTTCTCTTGTTAAATAGAAAATATTGGCTCGCAAATAGATTTTAAAATAATATTATTTTTATTAGCTCTGTAAATATTTTTTCCAATCTTGTTTTAAAAAATTATGTCAAGTTTGAAAATTTTAAGTAAATGCCATCGAAATAAAGAAAGGTGAGTGACATTTTTGAAAATGGAGCTAGAATATGATACATTCCAAAATATGGAATATCAATCCCACATCGGTAGATCAGAGAAAACAAATGCTAAGATATAATATATCAAGGAAGCTACTTTACTCCTTATTAATTGATTTCGGGATAAAACTTTCTCTGTTTTATGATAGAAAAGCAAGAGAAGCCCATAGCTATTATTTAGTACCCACCAGGGCTTTACCTCAGTGATAGGAGGCAAGTGAGCGGATAGAGCATTACTTTAGGCTAAAAGGCTCGAAGTTCGATTCCTCCTTGAACCTCTCTCTGAGGAATCTTTGACTTAATTGATTCATGTGATGTGTGGGTCGCTGCATAGGCTAGAGTTTACCGGATAACCGGATTCCTCGTGAGCAAAATATTACAAAATTAGAGTAACAGCCATAAAAGTTGGAATTGAATTTTGAAAGAATACAATAATAATATGATTCCAGGAAAATTTTAAATGATGAAAATTTATTCGATAAAATCTGAACAATGCTTGTTAGATTTGGTCGAAATTATTAATATATAAAATAAATTCAATCATGTTGAAAGTGGAAGCATCTATAAAAGAAAATTGAATGATGAATTATGCATTGTGCATTTATTCTTGTATTTTAAATATATCAACATGTCACATGGCTATTATATAACTAGCATATGCTTCTTGTATTTTATATTTATCTATTTTATTTAGGATACATTTGATTTATCTTTTAACAGTTTAAAATTGTGAAAAAGTTAAATTTAACTGTAGGACTTGTGTTTTGTTAAAATAAAAATCTTTTTCATATAGAAAGATAGAAAAACTGATTTGTAAATACACAATCTAATATAGAAAATTGGATTTATTTCATAGTTTATTCAGAAAGATGTTTTAGATGACTTTATTAATCTTAAATCTTCACCCCCATGACCCACTTTCACTTCCATTACCATTGGCACCCACCACCAACCGTTCTACCATGACAGCTTGCTACACTCACCACTTTCACTAGCATTACTAACTATCGTCAAGATTCACTATTAACCATCAAGACTCGTCGCCAACCTCTCACCACAGCCGGCCACCACTCCATCTATCACCATCCAGCACCGTGAGCCGCCTGTTAAGTGTGGAGATTGTTGGTCTTCCGATAACTGTAATAATCATGGTCAAATGTATTAGGGCTTGTGTTAATGGCCCAACTCTGGAGCTTCCGGTGGTTACAAATGTAAGTGACCTATTTATAAGTACTCTTTGGCTGGTTTGTGGTGTGAACAAGAACGAGGAAGGCATTATAATCCTCGATTATATAGTGAATATTTTTGCTCTTCCTCTGTGGATGTAAGCTTCGGCTGAACTACGTAAATTTAGGTGTTCAAATTTTTTCCCCCAATCCCTTCAATTTCATGTTTTCTATTTCGATTTAT
This sequence comes from Simmondsia chinensis, assembly GCA_018398585.1. NCBI lineage: Eukaryota > Viridiplantae > Streptophyta > Magnoliopsida > Caryophyllales > Simmondsiaceae > Simmondsia > Simmondsia chinensis. Next base: position 24,995,881 of record JAGTTD010000019.1, read on the forward strand.
GGTTCAGTGTATTGGGAGTGGTCTTAACACCGCCACCACCATGGTGCACTCCCAACACCTATGACCATACCCCACCAGAACCATGGCTCGCCACTCCCATCATTATGATCCATCTCGATTGTCCATCACCATAGTTTCCCACCACAATAGTCTACTTCTATCAAGGAGTCCTCCCCCTTTTGATTAATATACTTTGTCCATAATTTCTACCCATTACTAAGGCTTGCAATTATGTATCACCATTGCTTGACATCCCATGATCCTTTACAACACCATGTTCGATCACCACTTCCACATACTATTATTGATTAATTTTTATTATTAAGTTATTTATTGTCGTTATAATATATAAGTTCTTTTATAAATATGGTCCAAGCACTTTATTCTATAAAAAAAGTCTTTTTCGCAAAAAAGTTACAGATCTTAAATATACATATCTTATTTAAACAAATAAGCTAAAAAATTTTGAACCAAAAGTATCATTAATATATAACACATTGTGATAAAAAATATTAAATAAGAAGAAGACATCAATTAACATTACCCATGACAATATTTTATATATAATGGATTATTCCAATATATATATATATTGTATTATAATACCAACTAATATATATGTTGGTATGTTGTATGGATTTCTTTACTTTTATAACTCCAATATGAGATTTTCTACTAGACTCATATGTGGAGTCCTTAATGTATTATTAGATTGATATAAGATTAATGATGGCTTGTTAGCAGGTTGAATATATATTTAAAAGAAAACCACTTGATATGATATACTAGCTCGTTAGTTGCTCGGTTGGCTTAGCTAAACAGTTAATTCTACTTGACTCAATAGACTATTACGAGTAATTGAGCATACTCATTAATATCATATTGAGTATTGAGGAGAAAAGATGATTTGAATAAACAAGGAATTTCATTACAAGGAACATATCTAAGCCTAGATAAAGTATCTTTTAAAAATCAACTTCAAGTAATAGATGATTGGGCTCAATCAATGGCCTTAGCCCTCATAAGTAATAAACTTAAATGGGAAGGTAATAAATCGGCATGGTTAGATTACCTAGCAGCCACTCTACAAGGAGACTGTTTACAATGGCTAAAACAGTGGGAAAAATCTGAAGAAGGAAAATCAGAAAAGGCAAATTTACTTACTAATTTTAATTCTCCTGAAGAAATATTAGGAGGATTTGCCAATACAAAAATTGTAAGTTATCTTCTATCTCTATCTTTGTTTTTTAACCAAGTATTATTATAATTCTGTTTCATTATCAGTTATCAAAAAGAGCATATACTTACTTATCCTTAAGCCCATATCAACCTTAGATTGTGCCTATTGTTAAACATCATTATAAAAAAGTTAACTTCAAGGCATTAGATAAGGTTACAGGTTTTAGGCACCTTGGATTAAGTAAGAGGTTTTACGCACCATTGATAATCTGATATGACAGATAACCCACAAGAATATTGTTTAGGAAAAATATTAGGAATAGACGAAGACTTTAATCACTTAATACATATCCCTCCATCAGAAGAAAATAAGATAATTAAAATTGCTTCCATGTTAAACAGTATGATAGATACCATAAACGGTTGGTTTTCAGATGTAGCAATATCTCAAAGAGAAGTGAAAGAACAAATTAAAGATCTTCAAAAAGGAGTAGATGATATTCAAGAAAAACTTGAAGAAAAATTCAAAGAAAACCTTGAAAATACAAACCAAAAATATGAGCCAAGAAAAGCTCTTTTTTATGGAAATATAGAATTCATTCATATGAACGAAGAATATAAAATAAAAGAATATCATAATATGTTAGAACTTTTTGAATATTGGAGACATATATATAAAGATCCAAACTTAAGTGTCAATGAAAGAAACACACTATTAAGGCAAATGCAACAAGCATATGAGCAAAATGAAAAATTGCTTAAACATTTTAATTTTCAACTAGAAGACTTAAACACAGACTCTAGTAATGATGAAAAAGAATCTATTAACGCAATAGATGATGATGACTCATCAGACGAAGAAGAAGAACCTTCTAGATTAAATCTTGATGATGAAAATATAGTTAGGAAACAAGCAAGAAGAAAAAGAAAGGTTGAAGATAGAACTGATCCCAAAATACTTGAAGAACATTGGTATTATACATCAGGAGAACCTTCAAAATCAAAAGACGAAGCTTGTCCTTTAGAGGAAGTGTCAGAAGAAGAGAACCCTAATGTAGAAGAAGCTAAGAAAGGAGAAGAAACCTCTTCTAGTTATAAAAATGAAGAAAATCCTTCTATAGGAGTATGGTGGAGAAAAGATGATTTGAATAAATAAGGAATTTTATTACAAGGAACATATCTAAGCCTAGATAAAGTATCTTTTAAAAATCAACTTCAAGTAATAGATGATTGGGCTCAATCAATGGCCTTAGCCCTCATAAGTAATAAACTTAAATGGGAAGGTAATAAATCGGCATAGTTAGATTACCTAGCAGCCACTCTACAAGGAGACTGTTTACAATGGCTAAAACAGTGGAAAAAATCTGAAGAAGGAAAATCAGAAAAGGCAAATTTACCTACTAATTTTAATTCTCCTGAAGAAATATTAGGAGGATTTGCTAATATAATTAAAAAACGAGTTTGCGGTTATGTAGGGGAAAAACCTATACAAGAAGATGCAAGATATCTTCTAGCAAAACTTGAGCTTTGTAATATATGTGAATACAAAAAGTATGTAGAAACATTCACAAAATATTTCTATATGCTTGAACCCATAGAAACTAAACACTATCTAGAGCTATTTTTTCATAAACTCCCACACCCATGGGATGAAATAGCCTTAGCAAACTATAAAAAGTTTTTAGAAGAAAAAGATCTTACAACAGACATCTTAGGATATAGAATTCAATTTGTCCTTAGAATGATTGCACAAAAATGTGTTGAAATAAAAGCGAAAAAACAGGTAAAAAACCAAATTACTAAGCCTGCGTATGGAGAAAAGTGTTGCAACAAAATACTCCAAGAAGAATGGAAAATAGGATGCAAAATTTATAAATCCTCTTCAAAAAGAAGGAAACGCCGTTTTAAATGGAAACCTTGGAAAAGAGAAAATTTTCAAAAGAAACGGAAATATGTAAGGAAAAGAAATTACAAAAAGAAACCAGCACATACATTTAAAAAGAAATGTAAATGCTTTATTTGCAATGAAGAAGGTCATCTTGCACCTTCATGCCCTCACAAAACAAAGGGAAATAAGAAATTGATTAAATTACTAGAAGAAAAAGATCTTGATATAATGTACGGAGAAGATATCTCAGAAATAGATGATATAATTTATGAAGTGGAAAGTTTAAGCTCAGAATCATCTGAAGAAAAAATAGAAAATTTAGCAGATGAAATAAAAGAACTAATATTTATGGCAGATGATTATGAGAAAGAAGAACTACCTTCAAATGAGGATAAAAATATAACTCTAGGAAACATTCAAAAAGAAGAAGTTTCTTTCTCTAAAGAACAAATAAAATTTTTTTTGAAAAACAACAAAAGGTAAAACTCAAAGAAATATATAACAAATCAATTTTTAATTTTTGGTCTGAAAAGGTATTTGAACAATATTCAAGAAATATCCAAGCAAAACTTAATACTGAAGGAATAACAGAAATTTCATTATTCAGCAAAGAAAAAATAGATCAATGGAAAAATAAATATCCTAAGGTAAAATATATACATGTAGGATTAATTCAAGTTGAAATAACAACATTATTTAGAGCAGGAATCGATGCTCCATTAACAGCTATTATTTTTGATAAAAGATTTTATGACCCTATGAAAGCAATTATAGGAGGAATAAGATCAAATCTGGTCAACGGAATAGTATGGTTTAAAATAAAACCAAACTTCTTCATTTCCATTACTGATCCCTTAATAAAGGATGCAGTAAAAATAAAAATTCATGTCCAAAATCTTGGTATGCGTCATAAAGCTGAAGACTTGTTAGTTAGATGGATAACAGTCCATGAACTAACAAATATTACAAAAACTTCAGTAAAAAAATTTTAATAAAAATATTGTTGAAGTTTTTGAACCAGCCCATGAAAAATATGAAAAAGCCATAAACTCCAATACTAATAGATTGGAGAGATCTAACAATACCGAAAGAATGGACATTAGAAAAGCTTACATATGACTTTAATAAGGAAGAAGAACATTCTCAACAAGGAGATATAGAATTAATAGCATCCGGAAACAATCTTTATTTTAGAGAATCTAACTCTAATAAAAAATGGGTTAAAAACAATCTTCCATTACCACAAATAGAAATAGAAAAACATCGACTATCTGTTACACAAAAATTATCGGATATAGAGCAAGAAGCCTCATCATCATCAAACTCAAAAGACTATAAAAAGTTAGAAATACCTGTTCTACCAGGAACATCCCATAGGCAAGAACAAATAAATACAATACAAGTATTTAGGGGAGAACATGACAAAATATTCTTTGCCCCAAAAATAGGAAAGAAAAGATATTCTTATGTTACAGGATATTTTCAATTTAAAGGGTATAAACCATATTCCCTAAAAATATTAATAGATACAGGAGCCACTGCTTCATCATGTAGATGGAATGCTCTACCACCTGAAAAATGGGTAGAAATGAAAAACCCAATATTAGTAAGAGGAATTGATGGAAACGAAACCACAATTCATCTAAAAGCTAAAGACATAGCTATATGGTTAAATGGAAAGAGATTCATAATACCTAAAATCATTTGTTTCCCCTTTATGGCAGGAGACTTTTTGTTAGGAGCAAACTTCATTTGGAAATATATCTCTATATCGTTAAACCATCACAATATAAGTTTCACCCTCTATGGAGAAACAATTAAAGTACCATTATTAGACCAACCCCAGTATAAATGTACTTCTGGGTTTGCACCAGAAAAAATATCAGTGATAGAAGAAAGCAAACCTCAAAATCACATATAAATTCTACAAGAAACACATTGGTTATATAAAGAATTAGCTGAAAATTTTAGCGATAATCCGTTAAAATTATGGGATAAAAGTCCAAGATTTTGTAACCTTAAATTAAGAAATCCAAATATTATCATAAGAGTTAAACCAATGATATATACTAGACAAGACGTAGAAGAATTTGAAAAACAACTAAAAGATTTATTAGAAAAAGAATTAATTGAAGACACAACAAGTCCTCAATCTAGTCCTGCATTTATGGTAAGAAACCATGCAAAAATAAAAAGAGGAAAAGCCCGAATGGTAATAAATTATAAAAGATTAAATGAACATTTAGAATTCGACGGATATTTTATCCCAAGAAAAGATGTTCTCATAAACCTAACAAAGGGAGCTACAATATTCTTAAAATTTGACTATAAATCAGGATATTGGCAACTAAAGCTTACAGAAGAGTCAAAACCTTTGACTGCTTTTAGCACTCCACAAGGACATTATCAATGGAAAGTAATGCCCTTTGGCTTTAAACACAGCACCACAAATCTTCCAAAGGTGGATGGATAATATATTTAAAGAAATTAAAGATTTTTGCGTAGTATAAATAGATGATATATTAGTTTTTTTCTAAAACAAAAGAAGAACATCAAAAGCACTTACAAATTGTAAGTAATAAACTTAAAAAACATGGAATAATTCTTTCACCTCAAAAAATTGAGATAGAAATAAACCAAATTGACTTTTTAGGGATAAAACTCACAAAATCAGGAATCTAGCTTCAAGAACATATTATAAGTAAAATTAAAGATTTTCCTAAAGAGATCACAGACAAGAAACAACTTCAAAGCTTATTAGGAATCCTAAATTACGGAAGAAATTTTATAAAGAAATTATCCCATATTGAAACACCTCTACTTGAAAAACTTAAAAAAGGAATTGAATTCAAATGGACTGAAAAGGATAAAACTCTCCTTAAAAAATTAAAACAAAAAATCACCAAACTTCCTAATGTATATTTCCTCAACTAGGAGATAAACTGATCCTAGAAACAGACGCCTCAGAAAATTGTTGGGGATGTGTATTAAAAGCTATACATGCAAAATTAATTAATGAACAAGAAAATAAAATAGAACTAAGAAGGATAGTAGCAAGGAAAAAATCAGTTCCTAAAAAACTACAAGAACAAGAGCAAATATGTAGATATAATTCAGGAAAATTTAAACCAAATGAAATCAAATATATTATTTTCGAAAAAGAACTATTAGCAATAAAAAATGCAATAAAATGATTTCATATTTATTTAGCACCGGAAATCTTTCTTTTAAGAACCGATAACCAAGCAGTAAAAGATTTCTTAATAAACAAAAAAGCAATTACCGATGGAAGAAGATTAAAATGATATAATTTTATTTCTCAGTATTCTTTTGAAATTGAACATTTGAAAGGAACTAACAATGTTCTTGCAGATTTTCTAAGCAGAGAAATATGTCCCAAGGAGAATGGGTCGATATGAGGCCAAAAAAGGCTAGAGAAAGTGTCCAAAGAAATGCTAACCAAGCATCTTCTTCATTCTATCAGTTCTCTCAATCAGATTGGGAATCTGAAAGCTCAAACTCGAGAACAACTCAATAGCCTACTTACGCCCAAGCAACCCAACCTCAAATGGCAAACCAGCCCAGTCCTTATGCACAAATGGTGACACAGTTTGCTAACACCTCAGTAAACTATCCTAATCACCGGAACAACCTAAAAACGGTTTACGTAGTCTTCAAAGGGAGAAGACCAGGAGTATATCTCCATTGGACAGAATGTTTTGAAAACATCAATAAATTTTTCGGAGTAGATTTTCAAAAATATACTGCTTTCGAAGCTAGACATTTTCTAGCAAGTAAACAAACCCCTCTTTACTCTCGACTCCTTCGAGAATTAGAACAAAAAATGTTTCCAGAACAACTTCCGGATTTCCCATATAACCCAGGTATTCCAGATTCCATTAACATTCATTTTAATGGGGTATGGAAAATGCATTTGGCAGATCGAAAAGCCGATTTCCGACGAAGTATGACGAATCTGGCAAATGCTATTGTATCAACTCTGTCCGAAGCAACGGAGCAGAGAGACCAGCTAAAAAATATTTGTGTTGATCTTGTCAAACAAATGATATGGGATCAAGAATACTCATATCAGCAAATAATACTATTTTTGCAGCTTGCAGATGCTCTGAAAGATGAACTTGACATGCCTCAGTTTCAAATCATCAAAAGGAGATGCTTATTTGAGAAAGTGCAAAAAGTGCTTCCCCAAATAATATTCAAAGAAAAAATAAAAGAGCTGGTAGAAGACCATGAGGCCAAGATTAAACAAATCTTGCTTCGAAGTGTTACAAATGTTAATGCATACGATGGATGTCTCAGACTAACATACATGATCAACCATGAACCATGGTATATTGAAGACATCAAATGGGGATTGGTTAACCGAATCATCCTCCAGAGTATGGCCCCAGATCAATGGATTGAATTCCCAATGATGATTAAATCTATGCTCTATAAAGTATCAAAAAGATACAGTTATTTAAAATATTTTACTTTTAGAATTTTCAGTACACTCGGATGGAGATCTGAAGGAAAGTGTTTTCAGCCATATCAAATATGGATTCTTTCAGATACTCATGAATGTGAATTTGAAAGGGAACCTCTCTTCCAGGCGGAAAATTTAATTAATAAGTCCAGTCCAAAACAACTTTGGATCGATTCTTTAATAAGCGTGTCAATGGCGGCACAAGAATATTTATCTTCAGATTATTTTAAGACTACAGATGGACAACGGATCTTTATCACAAAAAAGAAGATGGATTATGAAAATCGCTACTATGAAGAAACTCAAGACTTGCTAAAAAAGCTGGCAAATCGTGATTATGGCCTAGACATTCCGATCTATTTGGCCATGGATGCCGATGAATTAATCGGAATAATGCAAAAAAGCTATTCTCCTTATCCAGAAAGTGAACAGTCATTTGATAAAGAAAGAGAACAAAACCTTGATAATTTATATGAAGGATAAAAGCATATCCCTAAAAATTCGGAAAAACAGGTAGAGTATTATTATCCTCACATGGCAAAATCAAAAGGACACCATTATTGAGGACAAATGTCACCAACACAAGGAATACGGCAAAAGGCTACAGTGTACAGTTAAGGCTACAGTGAACAGTGAACAGTGGATGCAAATAATTACCAACCATCCACAGTGTACAGTCTACATTGTACAGTCTACAGTAACATTGCAAGGTTTTTCTTGGCACCCACTACCAACCGTTCTACCATGACAGTTTGCTACACTCACCACTTTCACTGGCATTACTAACTATCGTCAAGATTCACTATTAACCATCAAGACTCGTTGCCAACCTCTCACCACAGCCGGCCACCACTCCATCTATCACCATCCAACACCGTGAGCCGCCTGTTAAGTGTGGAGATTGTTGGTCCTCCGATAACTATAATAATCATGGTCAAATGTATTAGGGCTTGTGTTAATAGCCCAACTCTTAAGCTTCCGGTGGTTATAAATGTAAGTGACCTATTTATAGGTACTCTTTGGCTGGTTTGTGGTGTGAACAAGAACGAGAAAGGCATTATAATCCTCGATTATATAGTGAATATTTTTGCTCTTCCTCCGTGGATGTAAGCTTCGGCTGAACTACGTAAATTCAGGTGTTCAATTTTTTTCCCCCAATCCCTTCAATTTCATGTTTTCTATTTCGATTTATGGTTTACTGTATTGGGAGTGGTCTTAACACCGCCACCACCATGGTGCACTCCCAACACCTATGACCATACCCCACCAGAACCATGGCTCGCCAGTCCCATCATTATGATCCATCTCGATTGTCCATCACCATAGTTTCCCACCACAATAGTCTACTTCTATCAAGGAGTCCACATTCCCCCTTTTGATTAATATACTTTGTCCATAATTTCTACCCATTACTAAGGCTTGCAATTATGTATCACCATTGCTTGACATCCCATGATCCACTACAACACCATGTTCGATCACCACTTCCACATACTATTATTGATTAATTTTTATTATTAAGTTATTTATTGTCGTTATAATATATAAGTTCTTTTATAAATATGGTCCAAGCACTTTATTCTATAAAAAAAGTCTTTTTCACAAAAAAGTTGCAAATCTTAAATATACATATATTATTTAAACAAATAAGCTAAAAAATTTTGAACCAAAAGTGTCATTAATATATAACACATTGTGATAAAAAATATTAAATAATAAGAAGACATCAATTAACATTACTCATGACAATATTTTATATATAATGGATTATTCCAATATATATATATATTGTATTATAATACCAACTAATATATATGTTGGTATGTTGTATGGATTTCTTTACTTTTATAACTCCAATATGAGATTTTCTACTAGACTCATATGTGGAGTCCTTAACGTATTATTAGATTGATATAAGATTAATGATGGCTCGTTAGCAGCTTGAATATATATTTAAAAGAAAACCACTTGATATGATATACTAGCTCGTTAGTTGCTCGGTTGGCTTAGCTAAACAGTTAATTCTACTTGACTCAATAGACTATTACGAGTAATTGAGCATACTCATTAATATCATATTGAGTATTGAGTAAAGTTAGGTCAAAGGTTTTAAAAACTTGTTCAAGACTCAACTCGAACTCGAGCAGCTTGCTGATCAAGCACAAGTTTGAATAAAGGGCATTTATACCCTAAACCAACAGAGACAAGGAACAAATACTAGAGAGGAAAAAAGGAAAAGGAAAATCAAAGAGAAAAATTAAAAATCAATTTTAAAATCTACCTTGATACATGTGAAACTATATTAGGTGAATTACCTGACTCGATAGGGTTATAAGATCTGTTATTTATAGAGAGTGCGTAAGTAATTTATCTCTATGTATAGTTAATAGGGACATAGACCACGGTATGATGAAACATAAAGGATATAGATCTATGTATATGATGAGTATCCTCTAATACTAATGGCATGTTATACGAACTAGTCGAGATTATTAATATAGATGTAAATGAACCATCCTACATAGTAACGAGCTTGGTTCAAGAATATCCTACTTAGACAGTTTGCTTTAAGTTAAGCTCGAGCTATTTAAACTCCGTGAAGATAACTCTTGATCGATTAGATATGTTTAGGCTCAAGTCATAATATATGTATATATTATCCACTATATCCAGTTAATACTTTTATTTTTAATTGTGTTATTGTGCAATTTATATTGCCTCAATATATTACAAAATTTTTAAGTTAATGACCTAATTTTTAGAGATTCAGTTATGTTAGATAAAAGTGATCCAATTTAAACTTACTTGTGATCTTATAATTTAAAGGGATATTATCATTAAGGCATTGATGCAATCCAATGTAATCCTCACAAATTTCAGCTGCAAAGTAATCAAATGAAACTTCAATCAACAAACCAACTGTGGAAAGGAAATACTCTTTGTATTGTGTATTAGTATAATCTTGACTCCTAGGAGTAAGATCACTACAATTATTGATAGTATTAAGTATAATAGTAGAGTGTAAGAGAGGGAGGGAGGAAGAAGAATACTAGAAGAAGAGGGTTGAGAGATAAACAAGAATCAGGGGAGGGAGAAGAGTTCACATCACAATCATCATACCTCTCTCTCTCTCTCTCTACATTAGAACCCTTATTTACTATAGATAATATGTCCTAATTACTATTAAGCATATTCCTAATACTCAATTAAGTAAAGGTCGCTGGCGTATCCCAAGCTGATGACGTATCACTCGGTGCCGTGGTGGCAGTTGATATGTCGGTACCAATAATCATATTAGACACTTGAGGTTTGTGTTTTTATTGCCTAAGTATCCTGATATTTCGATATATACAATTAGGTACACTGAGGTTTAAATATTTTGACTTTCACCTAGGTACCATATGTAGGAACTTGATAAATTTTTGTAAGAGTGTCATGACTGTAATAAGAGGATATAAGTAGTAGTAAGTCTTAGGTAGTAATGTAGTAGTACATGTCAAATAAAGGTCATGTAAGGGGTTGGTCAAAGAGTTAGTTTTAAGTTAGTTAGTTATGTAGTTGAGTGTGATATATTTTTAGTTGGTTGTTAGTCGCCTCTTGTGGCTTACTAGTAGTATAAGTAGGAGTCTTCGGGCTTTGTATTGATATTGATGAATGAAATGATATCTCTTACTTCTCTCTATTTCTCCCTCTATTATCTCTAATTCTTATATCTTTTTCATCTCTTTCTCAATTCTTCATCAACCCAAATTCTCCTCCTCCTTAGTCATGATCCAAGACCACCTTGGGTCAAGACAAAGAGCCTGACCAATTTTATTCAAAAAATGCTAATATAGTATATGGTTACGATATTATATAAGTGTTGGCCGTAAAGGCCATTAGTATTGTAATTTTGATGATAACAATTATTTAGTAAGTCATTTACTTAATTATTCTAATCTTATTGCAAATGACTCATGAGAAAGCAAGAAAAATCAAGAATGATCATGTTGATACCAAGCATTTGAAGATGAAGGATCAAGAGAAAAATGATTAAAGTTGAAGTGACGATTGATCCATAATTAAAAGAATGAGATCCGAGTGTACGCCCTTGAAGAAATTTCTTCTTAGATTTTAGGACTGAGGATTAGATACATCAATTGTGTTAAGTATCTCAATGTCAAAGTGTGATGCTCTAATAAAAATATTTTTGAAACATTTTGAAATTTGATTTCCAAATCTTATTAACCAGTCAATTTAATTCCGAACGATTCAATTTTTCAATAAAAATATTTTATAAATTGACGTTATTGGAGGTATGTATAAAATAATGAGATCAAGAAAATTTTATTTGGATGATAGTTCGGCTGGATTTAAAAACTAGTTATTCAAAAAATAAGGTGAAAATGGTAAAATCAAACCAACAATCTAAAAGGTTCAAAAACACTCAGGCATACTGAGTGTCTATACATAAGAAGCAGCATGTGTCGACATATTTTAATTAATAAATAGAATTTAAGTTCCAGTCGGTTTCTAGTTAAATTTGTGTATGTGAGCATTTATACTACATGTGATTTTCTTTTGGGAGACATCCATGAGATGGGTATAGTCCTTAGACTATAATTTACATGTTTGTTCTAAGTGGTTTATGAGACTAAGCCACAGATAGACACTAACTAACTTAGCTGTTGTGTATCGACCCACAGAGGTTGTTTGTCGACACACAAGCCTACGATAAGTCAAAACGGCTACTTTTTTAAATTCAATTTATTTCCTATTTTTCGAAAGCTCTCAAATGGCTTCTTGGGTCTCCTTTGTGATGCAGCGAGCATCACGCCATTGGCGGCTCAGCACTAGCGGGAGGATGGCATACCTTATGGCGTGAAGCAATGGAAGAACGTGGCATTGGCGTAGGTGGTACGCGGGAATCAAAGGAGAAGAGAATCATGGTGTCGCCAGGAGTTGGTGAGAGACATAGTTGGAGTCACCAAGGGGGTTAACGCGTGTGCGTGATTCATGGGAGAGATCTGTGGGCGGTTGAGCAGATTTTCGTCTAGAAGTTTATCCCTTTCCTTAATTTTAGATTTATCCCTTTATTTTTGATTTATCTCCTTAATTAGTTAGATCTAGATTTGATTTTTGAATTTTAAACCCCCTCTATAAATAGGGGCCGGTTCTAGGATTTTGGGAGAGTTAATTTTTAGAGAATTTGAATTATCTTGTGGAGATTCTTTGACTCCTCGGGTTGTAAGTGAGCAAGCTATCTACCCCTCTTTGCCATTTTTATTATCAGCTTTAATAAAAATCAAAGGGAAGGATGTTGAACCTTTTCGTCCCACTTTTATCCCACTACGGGCTGCATTAGTTGGTATTAGAGCACAGAACGCTTCCTATGATGGCCCCGAGACATTAGAGAAACGCCACCGGTGAGGACGCTACTGATCTTGACCGACATCAATAGCATGAGAGGAGATTCGAGGCTTTGGAAGAGAAATTCCGACGAATAGAGTGATGCTTGATTCAACTCGGGGCAAATCCTGACCTTACTCCAGGATCCCCACCCCAACGCCCATTAGCACCATGCGCTATCTAAGAAGAAATGGAGGAAGGCGTTCAAGATCCATTCTTGGACGAGGAGATACCGGATCTTCGACCTAGGCAAAGGAATGTCATCACTGGCTACATTGATGATCGGGATGATCGGAGGTGGGAGTTAGGACTTTGTGTGGACATACCAGAGTTTGATGGCGGAAGGAACCCTGACAAGGTGTGGGACTGGTTGGCATCAGTGGAAGAGATCCTCGAGTACAAGTGGTCCCGATGCACAGGCAGGCGTCACTAGTGGCAACACATTTCTGGGGTAGAGCTGATGCCTGGTGCCAACAAACGAAGCACTCACGACTTCGCTAAGGGAAGTCTAGGATCAAGACTTGGGAGAAGTTAAGAAAGCATCTACAAGGCGCCCTCTTGCCTCATAATCACGCCAAGATCTTGTACCAACGACTTTAGAGTTTGCGACAAGGCTCAAGGACCGCGGAGGAATACACCGCTGACTTCTATGCCTTAATTGCTAGAAATGATTTGGTGGAGTCTCTAGAGCTGACAGATACATCAGGGGGCTAAGGGAGTCAATCTAAGATGTCCTAAACATGTTTGACATCTTTACCGTGGTAGAGGCAAGTCAGAGAGCCTTGGCGGTAGAGAGGAAGCAACGGCGTCGCTATGTTAGCGGCACCATAAACAATCTAGAAACTAGGCGTGACCAAGTTCAACCGTGACCCAACTCAGCTCCGCTTGCAAAACCAGTTACCATCACCAATGAAGCAAACTTGGCGAGCAGTTCCCGCATCCGTTGCTTCAAGTGTGGGGAGGTAGGGCATTGAGCTACTGAGTGCCATAAAGGAGACCGACCGGGAAAGAACCTCCTCATTGAAGGAGCAGAAGGGGAAGATGGCGGCACCATTATAGAAGAGATGGGTGAAGAGTTGGCGCCAGGACATGAGGTGCACCTAACGGGGGAAGAAGGCCCTCCGCTGGTAGTAAGGCGCACATTCTTGATGCCAAAAGAAGAGCATGGTGATGATTGGCTTCAAAGCAACATCTTTCAGACCACTTGCACTATTGGCAGAAGGATTTGCCGTGTGGTAATTGACTCGAGCAGCTGTGAGAATGTCATCTTCGTGGAGGCCGTATAGAAACCTATCTTAAAGATAGAAGACCATATCCTCAACCATATAACTTATTTTGGATCAAGGAGAAGAATCAAGTAACCATCTCCAAGCGATGTCTAGTTCACTTTTCGATTAGGGCCAAGTACGAAGACAACGTATGGTGTGATGTGCTAGCTATGGACGCCGGTCACCTACTATTGGGAAGACCATGGCGCTTTGACCGAGGCGCCAATCATGATGGAAGAAGAAACACCTATAGTTTCTTAGTTGGAAGCACTAAGATCGTTTTGCTTCTGAAGAAGGGCTTAGCACCACTGCCAGCAAAGAGACAAGATGTGAAGTCATCAACCAATACATTACTGGTCAGAGGTGTTCGTGACAGTAAGACCTCAACCTTGGTAGTAGGAGGCACACACCAAGAAGAAGAAGGAACAATAGAAACATGGACTAGCTTAGCGGTACACAAGTGTTTTCAGGAAGGAAACTTGAGGTTTGGCAAAGAGCTATCGAGGGGGGCTAAATCATTGCTCAAGGAAAGTGCATCAGGTGGCCTACATGTTGGTGGCACCGTGAAGCTCAAGGACACATGCGCTGAGGTACAGGTGGCTACAACTGTTGAGCTAGTAATTCGAAGACGAATTCTCCCTCATCCGGGAAGGATGATGGCGCCTACAACAAAGCAAGGCAAACCAAAGGATGTGGGACCAAGTGTCAAGTTGAGTTTGACGACTAAGGGCTCAAAGAGGCTGACAGGGAAGCTCCTCGTCACAACTCTAATCAAGAAGACCTGGCTCAGAATTTATATTCCATTTTAACATTTTCTAACGAAAAAATTAAACTTTGGCAATAGTATACATAATTAATAAAATTTTAAAATATTAGAGTACCTAAATGATAAAATATTTTAAACCTTAAGATGCTCTATTATATATTGAAATATCGTAATAACTACGTGATAAATAGTCAAAATTTATAATATTTCAATGATAGTTTTCCTAATTAAAAGTTATATTGCTAAGCTAACATTAATAAATAACATAATATAAATCATATAAAAATTAAATTAACAAGTAAATAAAAATCCGACAGACAGTGATGATACTAAACAAAATTTGGAGGAAGGGTCAACAGATGCTCACATTTGTAACCCCAATATTATTTTATACAATTGACAGGACACATCAATCCACTCAATTAATCAAAGCACAATGGCACTGCTGTAATTTCCCATCAATCCAAGCCCCATTTCACAACCCACACACTACATAAACCTCCTTCGCGCTCCCCAATTCTATGCAACCCTCCGATCCCAATAATCTTCACTCTAATATTCAAGAAAACCTCCGACCAGAAAATGCAGGCCGCCGTCGATTACGTTCAAGCCATCGACAACGGATACGGATCCTGCGCTGGAAACCGGCAACTCCGCCGGCAACCAGCGGTTAGACAGAGTCGGCCGGAGGTTAAGCCGACGGAGTTCTTGCCGAGCACGGAACCCAAGGTGGTCGATGCATTCAACAGAGTTGATAGGGATCGCGACGGGTTTATCGATGACAAAGAGTTGCAGTGCGCGCTGCGGGGGTTGAGTCACAATTTGAATCTCCGCACCACGCGCCTTCTCCTGTACTGTTTTACTCGGTGTTCCGCTACTAAGATAGGTCTCTCTTTTTCTCTAATTGACATATAAGCACAAGCAGCTGGAGTAATCCACTAGATTTATATACTAATAACTTCATTCTCACAATCCCAATGGGATGCAGGTCGTAAGGAGTACGCTTCACTGTACCACTGCCTGCAACACTGGAGGGTAAGTCAACAAATAATAGTAAGAATACTTTGAATACAATAATAATAATAATAAGATGTAAAGATGGGGGGACGGTGCAGGCAGTGTTTACAAAGCAGGACAAGAATAGGAACGGGAGAATGGAAGCAAATGAGCTGAGACAGGCATTCCAGAGTCTGCATGGCCAAGCTGTACCTACTTGTGTCTTGAATCTCTTAATCTCCAAGTTTGACTGCTCTGCCTCCCTCGATTATGATTCCTTCATCCAGTATGTCTTTTTTGTTTCCCCTTATATATATATATATATATATATATATATATATATATATTGTTAGAGTATAAAACTATTTCTGGGCCTTCACCTATCAGTTTAAGCTTTTGGGACAGTTGGTTGCTTGACGTGGTATCAGAGCCTTGACGATCTAGAGGTCACGAGTTCGAATCTCAACATCCCCTGATTTTAATATTAAGAACAATTTAAGCACGAGGTATGAGGTGGGCCTGTGCACTATCCACGCTTCAAGCCTAGTTGGCATTCGCGTGAGGGAGCATGTTAGAGTATAAAACTATTGCTGGGTCTTCACCCATTAGCTTAAACTTTTGGGATAGTTGATTCCTTTATATATATATTCATCTTTTTAGAGTCATTTGCCCAATTAATTCCCCTAACATGGCTTTTCCTTCTCTTTCTTCTACTCCAGGCACTGCATGGCCGTCAAGGTACGTTCTTTTTTTCTATTTATTTAAATTTTAATTTATTTTTTTTCTAGAATAATATCATTTACACAGTAAAATTGTTATTGTTAAATCAACTTAGTGAAATTTTGTATTTATTATTCACCACAACTAGGGGCGTAAATGAGCACGAGCCGGCTCGTAATAAAGTTCGAAAAGGTCGGCTTGCTCTCAACTCTAGCCAAGCTGGCTCGTTTAGCTTATTGAGTCGAGCCCGAGCCTAAGCCTAGTGAAGCTCGAGTTTGTAGGGTCGGAAGCCTAAACGAGCCTAGGCGAGCCTTTTTTATTATGGTATATTTGCTTAAATATTGCTCAATGAAACCATATTGGAGCTTAAATGAGCCTAACCCGAGCTTAAATGTGCCTATATTGAGCTTAAATGAGCCGAAATATTGCAAGCTTAGTGCGAAGATTGCCGAGTTTAGATCGAGCCGAGCTAAGCCCGAGCTTTTCTAACGAGCTGAGCTCGAGCCTGAACTTTTAAAGCTCGGCAAGTTTCAAGCTGAGCACGAGTCAAGCTTAATGGTAACAAGTCGAGCCTTGAGCTTGACAGGCTCAGGCTCGGTTCGGCTAAAATACACCCCTAACCACAAGTCACATTAATGCTCTGACAATAATAATTTTTTTTATTTATTGCTTGTGATTTTGTATTAATTTTTGACAATAATATATAAAATAATTGAATGTTCATAATATAAATTGAAGGGGAAATTTGTATTTGCAGGGGCTGACTGATAAATTCAGGATGAAACAAGAGTGCGGTGGGAATTCAACAACTTTCACTTATGAAGAGTTCCTCATGAATGTTCTTCCCTTCGTCATTGCCTAATTTAAATTATTTATCATCTTCAAATAAATAATATAAAGTTATGAAATAATAATAATAGATAAATAAAAAAGGTATCATTGGCATTTAGATTGATGAAGAGATGCTAATGTATCTTAATAATGTAACCTGTGGGTGATGTTATCATGCATGATAGTACTGTAATGAGTTTGTATAATGTATTGCTATTTTTATTATCTGCAATGAAAACTAAAAATGGTGTGTATTACTGTCTGTGAGTTTATTTTGTTATATCTTGTTAAATTTCACTTGATTTTTAGAACTGACATTCACATATAATGTTGAAGACTCCATATGTGAGTCTTATGGAATCCCACGTCGAAGTTGAGAGAAAGAAGAGATCACCTTATAAGCCTAGTGGGTTACTCCACCTATCGCCAATTGGTTTTAGGATGGAACCCCATTTGGGCTTATATGTGGATCTCTTGTGTTCCAACTCTGTGGGTTGGGCCTAAAAGCCCGATGAAAATTTAACATGGTATCAGAGCGGATTGTTGATCCGATCTCGTGTTTGTCGCACCTTGTCCTCATGAAGAGGAGGTGCATTTGTGTTTGATGCGGCAAGGGTCTCTCCAGTATGTTGGATCCAATTGGATCGAAGAAGGCGAGGAGTACGTTTGTCACAGACTCACATGTGAGGGGGAGTGTTGAAGACTCCACATGTAAGTCTTGTGGAATCCCACATCGGAGTTGAGAGAAAGAAGAGATCACCTTATAAGCCTAGTGGGTTACTCCACCTATCACCAATTGGTTTTAGGATGGAACCCCATTTGGGCTTATATATGGATCTCTTGTGTTCCAACTCTGTGGGTTGGGCCTAAAAGCCCGATGAAAATTTAACATGGTATCAGAGCGGGTTGTTGATCCGATCTCGTGTTTGTCGCACCTTGTCCTCATGAAGAGGAGGTGCATTTGTGTTTGATGCGCCAAAGGTCTCTCCAGTATGTTGGATCCAATTGGATCAAAGAAGGCGAGGAGTACGTTTGTCATAGACTCACATGTGAGGGGGAGTGTTGAAGACTCCACATGTAAGTCTTGTGGAATCCCACATCGGAGTTGAGAGAAAGAAGAGATCACCTTATAAGCCTAGTGGGTTACTCCACTTATCGCCAATTGGTTTTAGGATAGAACCCCATTTGGGCTTATATGTAGATCTCTTGTGTTCCAACTCTGTGGGTTGGGCCTAAAGGCCCGATGAAAATTTAACATATAAGTCTAAAGGGGGACTCCTTCCTATAGCCTTATATTAATCTCTTCTCTCTCATTATTATAATATTCTTGCTAGAGTTATATATGGAGTCCTTAACTCTTTTCCTTGCACGGCCTTACATTTGAGTCTTTTACTATTGCATTTTCCCCCTTCTCTGATCCAACTACAAGTCAAGTCTAGCTAGATCCACCATTTTACTGAAGAGGAGCTTGGTACTTTAAATTCAAATGCACCACTCCTTTCAAGGACATATCGTGTCAAACAAGAGCTTAAGATCATCAACTTCCTCTGATACTATATTAAACTTAATATGGCCTTAAGCTCAACACATAGAGTTGGTAAATATAAGGCCTACATATATGACTAACCGAGGTTCAATTTTAAAAATTAATTGACCTTGGGTGGAGTAGCACACCAAGAGTATATGGTTGTCTCTTCTCTCTCAATTCAAATATGAAATTATACTTTTTACTAAACTCACATGTGAATTATTAAACTTAATTGGCCTGAGGTTCACATATAAACTTAAGTGAGATTCCGTCATAAAATCAATTAGTATTATATGGAGTGGCTTACTAAGCTTATATTTTGATTTTTTTTTCTCTCTTACGACTCCAATAAGAGATTATATTGTAGAAATTTTATATAAGAAGAAAGGAATTTTTGGTAGCTCAAGATAGCTTAACTGCCCAAGAGCCCGAGAGAGATAGAGAGAGAGAGAGAGAAGTTTGTTATACAAAGATTGAAGTATACTATGTAAGCTAAAACGACATATATCAAGTTTATGATAAGCTAAACTAACTAAATTCTAAGATAGACAAGGAAGATTTGTGCTGCTAGTATTTTGGTGGGATATCAACATATTATCTTTTGTTTCGTCGGATTCGGTTGCACTTGTGGAAGGAGTTGAATTTTTTTTAGATTCATCATCATTATCTGATGATACCTTGTCATATATTTCTTACTAAACTCACATGTGGAGTCTCTAACACTCCTCTCATATGTGAATCTTCTTTAGTTGCACCCCTCGCATTTGTTGGAGGGACCCTCAGTGCATTAAATTCAATTTTACCCCCTTACTCGAGGACTTGGTACGACAAATAAGAGTCTAAGATCATACACCTGCTCTGATGCCATGTAAATTTCACCAGGCATTTAGATCCAACCATATAGTTGGCATTCATGAGATTCACATATAAGGTAGAGTGAGGTTTCATCCTAAAACCAACTAGTATTAGGTGGAGTAGTCCACCGGGCTTATATATTGGTCTCTACTCTCCAATGTGTGATTATATTTCTTAGTAGACTCACATGTGAAGTCCTTAATATACTCATTTTGAAACTAATGTTTGTCCCTGAACTTGTTTAAATATCGAAGTTGAATCAAACACAAGTGCTCTGATATCAAGGAATTCATTCATGATTGTGACTCAAAGCAAATAATCCATTAGTTTAGGAAAGTAAATATGGCAGTCGATTGGATTGTGAAATTGGCCACTCAATTTGCATTGGGCTAATCTTATTGGTGTGTGGTTGTTTATATTATTACTAGTGATACCGATCCTTTCCTTGAAAGAGTTTCTAAATATTCTTTTTTCTCTTATTTATGGGTTCTGTATGAAATTTAAAAATTAATGGGAAAAAAAAAACAAAAAGGGTGGTCAAAAATGTTTTTCTATATTTGGATTAGAAGGAAAATTTAGAGAAAAGAAAATAGGAAGGAAAAATGAGGGAAAATTTAGTTCAATTCTTAGAATTTTATTTTCCTTCAAATTTTAAGAGGAAAATAGGAAAAAAATTCTCAAATATTTGAACCTTGTATAGCTATGCTACCCACCACTTCAAAAGGATAAGAGAGCTAAGAATCCTGAGATGAAAAAGCAAGCAAAGAAAGTTTTCCAAGAATTTTCGGAGGACATAGAAATCAACTCTAGTGGAGAAAAAAAAGCTTGCAAGAAGTCCAAGACAAAGAATCACAAGAGAAGAGGAGTGACAAGGTAAGGGTCGAGAGGAGGACTAGAAAGAACTCACGGAGGATGATCTAGTGCTTGCTAAAGAAGTGTGGGAGCTGGGTAAGAAACTTGGGTTCAGTTTAAATGTAGACAACTCCATTACGGTGAATGCAGATAAACAAGGAGAGCCGAAAGAATTTTTCATAAAGAGGATCAAGAGCAAGTAACTCTTTCCAATATCGTGTTTCATAAAGATGCATGCGAACTATAAAAGTGAATTGGGTTGTGTTTCCATAGGGACATATATATCATTGTGAAGAAGTTAGCCAAATAGAATAAGTTGAGTCAAAGTCAGTTCCGTACCCTGATCCCTTAGGGGGAGGTATCATATTGAAGTGTCTAAGGCTTGCTCTAGTCTGTCATTTTTGTAAATTGTTGTTATTCTGTTGTGGTCTGCCTTGAGAGTTTTGGCCTCTCATGGTGTGGTCATTTTGTAAGTTACTTGTGTAGGTCTTATAGGATGTGTATTGTTGGGATAGCTCATTTTTGCTATCTTTTGGTATTAAATAATAGTGTCATTAGCATTAGGACTGCCCTTATCCTTGATTAAGCTTCTTCTTTTTTTTGGGGGGGGGGGGAGGGTATCCTAGTTGTGGGCAGCCTATTGCTTTAGGTGTTTTGGGTGTTCTTTTTTATTTACCTCGGGCCACTTTTATGCTTTCTCGGATTTATATTCAAATTATTGAAAACAAATCCTACTCGTATGCAACTAAAGAAACAAGGCATTAACATTCTCTTGTCGGATTGAAAACATGGCTGCTAAGTTATTTGGTTAGGATCAAAATAAACCGCACAATAATCAATTCAGTTTGGTCTCAAGCATAACGTTTTGACGGTTCAATTTTGGTATAAGTCCACTAACTAGAACTTGGACTGAGCTTGGCCAGGGATTATACTCCACAATAATTAGTATAGTAATTATTAAATCAAATTTTTTGAATACGATATGGTTTTTATATGTATAGTTAGTTTAACATTTAAATGTGCTTTCAGACTCAAACACAATCCGGCTAAAAATCAAATTGTACGATAATTTGATGTGATATAGCATTTGATTGAATTTTCAATTTGCAGTCCAATTTTACTTGGACCAATACTTTAATAGTTATACTTTGTTTGACAACTGGATAAAAAGGGGAAAGGGGAAAGTATTATCCTATTCATGTTGTGAATATGCTTAATATAGATGAGTGAGAGTCAAGAGAGGTTATGAGTTACTCTTATTTGATAATTAGGTAATAGGTAATGGTAAAAAAATTATAGTTAAAATAAAGATAAAATTGTCCAAAAATTTTTTAGCCAGTTATTATTCTCATCTTTATCCCTAATTTGGGGGGTTAAAGAAGGAGCTTTAAAATTTACCAAACCCTCCCCCCTAGGGGTGAGCATGGGTCAGGTACCCTATCCGACACGCATATCGATTCGGGTATCCAAAACACTAAAAGCGTCAAAATCATTACCCATAATGTGATCTAAAAAGTCGGGTACCTAGATCAATCGGGTACCCCAAAGGATCGGGTCGGATCACATCGGGTCGAGTATCCGCCCGTTTAATTAAAATTTCTTATAAACTATTTTATGAAAGATACAAACAACTATCTATATTAACTCGCTTGGGAATATACTATAAAATTATTTTAACAACATTCCATTTGATCTTCGTAATTTAAAATTAAAAAAAATCATACACATAATTGTCATACTTTAATGGAAACAAATTATAAATAATCTTAAATGACCATGACATATTAATTAAAGCTTCATAAATATGTGAAAGTTCAAGGATTATATACAAAGAAACAGAGCATAACTAAAATAAAGTATTGATATTCTACTAATTTACTAGTACTGATTCATTAGTCTTTATTTTTTGTACTGAAACTTTAAAAATCTTTAATATAAAAATAGGGTAAACTTTATTGAAAAAAGAAAAGGAAAAAAATACATAACTTGAAAAATGTTTGTTGGGATTTAAAATTAAACATGCAACCTTAATGTTTAGTGAAGATAATATGATTAATATTCTAAATAAATTAAAATTTTTTATTTAGGATAATATATACAAACTTCATATCGGGTCGGATCGGGTACCCGGAAGTTTTCCAAAATGATACTTGTAACCGAACCGGTATCCATAGTTCAGCGGGTCGGGTATACCCTAACTGGATATTTTTGAGTCGGTTACCCAAATTTTTCAGATCAGTTTCGGTTCAATTTTTTAAATTTTCGGGTTCTCAGGTACTTTTGCTCACCCCTACTCCCCCCTCAACCCCTCACTCATCATTACCCTTACCCTCTTGTACTACTCTTTACCTTTTTTTTTTTGTTTTTATTGGTAAAGACCGGGGGGGGGGGGGGGGATTACTAGTGGGGCTCGAACCTCGGTGCTCTCACACGACAACCGGACGCCTTACCACTAGGCTACGAGCTAGTTGCTCACTACTCTTTACCTTATTGTCAAAGAGGGAGTTAATATTTTAAAAAAATTCAACAATTTAAATGCTAACAAAACCTATGTGAAATTAATAAAGGTTCAAATTAAGGATTAGAGATTAGCTAAATAGCAACCAACTTTGTTGAGTTTTAGTCCGATTCAACAAGTGAATATCTCTAGATATAAAGTTAACTTTTTCTGTTTAATATTTGCCAAAAAGTTTCAAACTTTGACAATTATATTAAAAAAAAATTAATTGAATTTTGATAATATTTTCTTGGGTTATTCATGCCAAAGGTCCCTATACTTTACGCATCGTGTCAATTTAACCCTTATACTTTTAATTGTGTCAATTTAGTCTCTAAACAATTTAAAATGTATCAATTTAATCCTTTCGTAAAATTTAAGTTTTGTCAAAGATATAATTTTGAACTGTAAAATTATGTTAGATGCAAGTAACTCATTATAAATTTATTTATTTACTCAATTTAATCTAATTTGTGGCTCAACCATTAAAAATTTCACTAAAAACTTAACATAAAATTTTCTCTAAGGACTAAATTGACACATTTTAAATTATACAGTGACTAAATTGACACAATGGACAAAATACAAGGACCTTTGGCAAAAATAACCCTATTTTCTTTTACTTCTAAATAGTTAGGAAAAATCACAATTAAGCATAAACATAAGTAAAATCAACAAAAAAGCATTAAAACAACACACCGAAATTTACGTAGTAATCCTCTCCCTACTAGTGGGAAAAACCACGAGACCCAAACATGTGCTTCATCTACTATGAAAATAATGAAATTTAATGAATTACAATCTTCAATTGAAAACCCCAAACCCTATGTTACAATCATCATCATCAATGTAATTATGGCACGGTAAGTCACCAACCATCTCACAACATAACTATTACATGACAAGTCACCAACCCTTCTTAATGTAACTGCTGCACCATGAGCTACCAGCCTATCACAATCGTGGGAGTGACACATATGTGGTTCCCTTACTAACAATTGGGTGTCGCTTGTCATGGGTTGTGTGTGTATCGCAAGGCTGTCACAGAAAATGAGGGGGTGTCATGATCTTGGTAGTGTTGACTGGTTGTCATGGTTGCAGCGTCACAGGCGGGTGTCATAGGTTGTGGCGCGACGTGCACACTGTCAGCCAAAGCAATGTCATAGCCAAGCATAGGTAGCAGCTGGGTAGCGCACTGTTAGCTACCCTAGGTCACAGGCAAGCGCGTGCTAGGAGTTTACGGTTGTCACAGCAGCGCGGATCACATCCTAGGTTATGTTAGTGTGGCATAATTTTCTGGTGGTCAGGGACTTTGGTTGATGTCCTTAGTTAGTTCTCTATAAATAGGCATGTAAATCTCTTGTAAATGATACAATATCGTACTTGAACTTTTTAATGAAATATCTTACTTTTTCATCTCTAAATCTCTACTTTCTCATCTCCAATTCTCTATTTCTCTCTCTTATCTAAACTCTAACTCCTCTCTCTCCTGTCACAAACCCTAAGGTTGTGACAAAGTGGTATTAGAGCTCGTTGTGATTCAAGTCGGGAGTTCTTGGTTTTTTCGTTTAACCTTACTATCGTTGTCATGTCTTCTTGGAGAGAGATTTTTGGTTCACATGAGTTGTTCGCTGTCATAGAGGAACACGCAAGGGCTCATGAGAAACTTCGATCTTCCCAGGAGAACGTTCGATTCACTTGTCGAGAACTTCAGTCTTCCTAAGAGAAACTATAGTCCTCTATTGATTCTTTGGCAATGGCCATTGATAAGCTCGTGCATAGTCAAGAGAAGCAAACCAAGAGCACGCCACAACCTCAAGAATGGAGTTGTGATGTTATGGCAATGCCGGTTAAGCCATCCATTAAGGAATCACGTGAATCATGGTTGGAGGCAGCAAAGGTGTCAATAAAATTTCAAGAAACCCCAAGATCGAAGAATTATCAAGTAAGGACACTAACTTGAAGATTCCAACATGGAGGCCAAGCACAGTTCCATCAAGAAACACTAAAACCAAGCAAAAGTGGGCAAGCGCACTAGTTCCACCAAATTCTCTTCAACTTTCAAATTCTAAAAAATGGCTCATGTTGTTTGAGGTGCACAAAGAAAGCCGACATTCATGGGCAAGATTCCATCAATCAAGGGTTTTACAAACATGGGCCACGTGTGGTGCCATTAGACAAAGATCGAGCTGAGTGGTGACAATAAGAAGGCGAAAAAGACTCGAGCATGGGGACGCTTCCCCCGAACTGGAATCAGTACAAGAAGCACTACACGCATACCCCTACTGTGTCAAAAACAATTGATCATACTAAAAGGAATCGGTTAGGGATAAAGGCTGTGATAGATATACATACTATCATAGTAGTTGATATGATGTAAAAGTTAAAAAAAATCTTAATAGTTTGTTACAATTACTAGTAGATTGTTATGTAGTTAGGACCCCAGACCCTGCTTAGACGGGAACCCTTCGAGGCACTGGGTTTGTTGTTGTTGTTTTTATGTAGTTAGGATTTTCTTTATTTTGATATATTAGGATTTTAATATGTACTAGTTAGTAGTGATTGATGTACTCCTAGGAAATTGATGTAATACTGAGGCATAGCTCATCTATAATTCCTCATTCATGCCTGCACTTCCATTAAGACAACTGCTAGAGGCTTTTGACGAAGATTCCAAAATTTTAATACTTGGTGACAAAGATTTCGAAGGAGAAGGGAATGTCACGATCATGGGAATGACGCACATGTGGTTCCCTTACAAAGAATTGGGTGTCGCTTATCGTGGGTTGTGTTTGTGTTGCAAGGCTGTCACGGACAGTGAGCGGGTGTCATGATCTTGGTAGCGTTGGCAGTTTGTCATGGTTGTAGCATCGCAGGCAGGTTCACAAGGTATGGTGCTAGGCGCACACTGTCAGCCAAATTGATGCCACAGCCAAGCATAGGCAGCAGCTGGGTAATGCATTGTCAACCACCTTGGGTCACAGGCAAGCACATTGTAGACGTGAAAATTTTACCGTAGTCATGAATTTATTACGGATTAAAAAAAAAGTGTATTAAATGAAAGTCAACATTTTGGTTCAATTCGAGTCAATAAAAGCCAACAATTGATCAAGCCCGAGCTGGCCAAAATAACCAAAAATAAAATGCAAATCAAAGATTGTCAAGTCGAGTTCGAGCCGGAAAATAGGTTTAAAAAGCACATGCCATTTTAAGTCGGGGCCCATAAGGTTCTCACACCTAATTTAACCCTGAACAACTTTTCCCACAAACCAGGCCCACGAGCTGGGCCCAAAGAGAGGCCCACTCGTCCATTTTGAAGGTGAAGTTCCTTCTACAAATAGAGGACCCCCTCTTCATTTGAAGGGGGTTGGGGAAAAAAAGAAAAGAAGAACAAAAACTCTCTCTCACACTCAAAATGACAATCAAAGTCATCTTTCAATAAAGATACAAGCCAAGTGCCATCTTCTCTAAAGAAACCTTCCACTTAATTGAGAAAATGCCTTGTGCTCTATTTCAAGTTGTTCAATCCGGAGATCGAATTAAAGGATTCTTCGTATATTTGTAATCTAGTATATGAATACAGAGATTGTACTCATTTTCTACTGAAGAAATACAATAAGTACTACTTTGTGGTGCATTTATTTCGTTTATTTATTCTCTTTGAAATTCTGTGCTCTACAAATTTGGCACGCTCGGTGGGACCTTCTCTGCCTCTCATCTCCTTCTCCCTTGAAGCAGGACATCAAATGGCGCCTAAGAAGAGTGTGTCTCTGAACTCCACAAAGATGGTGGAGCCTAACCCTAGAAGGGTTGTCTCTGTTGCTACTGAAGCGAGTAACCCATATGCTGGCGTTACTACAAGGAGTAAATCCAAAGCTGTTGACACTCTCCCCTGCGCCCAAGAACCAGTTGATGGTTTTAGTATCTCATAGGAGAATCCCATCAATGAAGTGGAAGAAGTTCCCAAAGCAGAGGTCTTTGGTGAAAAGGACAGACTCACCCATGTCAATCTAAAGTGGAGGGGGAAGACAGTGACAGTTCATTGCCTGCATCACCAAAAACAAGGTCCACATAATCTGCTGGGTCGACTGCTGTACCGGTAATGGTGACTAGTGATGTCCCTGTAGAAGAACAGCTAGCAAGGTTACAAGCTATAGTGGAAAACCTTAATAAGGCCGTAACTAAGAAGAACACACAGATCCATGAGCAAAGCCTCCAAATCGCTGCTTTGCACAGTAAAATCTCTGAGCATGGGCCCGGGAGGGATGCTGGGAAAGCCATTGTGGATAATTTTGATGATGGATCTAATGGTGGAGAGACGTCCGCGAGTCCTCCAAAGGTGGTTGCCACTCCAGAGCCTACACCAATTCCAGATGCGACATCACTCGCCGCTTTATCAGTCCATCAGATCCAAGAACTGATTGCCAACACTGTAAAGGCCTAAATGGGTAGTTCATCATATGGTAACCACCATTATCAAAAGCCATACACTCGAAGAATTGACAATCTCAGGATGCCTATGGGGTATCAACCCCCCAAATTCCAGCAATTTGATGGGAAAGGGAACTCGCGCCAACACATTGCCTACTTTGTTAAGACATGTAGCAACGCTGGAATTGAGGGTGATCTTCTGGTGAAACAGTTTGTTCACTCCCTTAAAGGCACTGCCTTTAATTGGTATACTGACCTAGAATCAGAGTCTATTAACAGCTGGGAACAAATGGAAGGCGAGTTTCTCAATAAATTTTACAGTACCCGTCGCACTGTGTCTATGGTGGAACTTACGAACACGAATCAGCAGAAGGAAGAGCCGTTCATTGACTACATTCAGCGATGGTGTGCCTTGAGCCTTGACTGCAGGGATCGCCTGTCTGAAACTTCGGCCATTGAGATGTGCGCACAAGGCTTGAAGTTAGAACTATCTTACATCCTGCAAGCGTTGAAGCCAAGGACTTTAAGGAGATAGCAACCCGTGCGCATGACATCAAGGTGAATTTGGCTAATCATGGTGGCAAGGCCTAGTTGGTCTTGGATGTCAAAAGGGACTGTAGGGAAGGAAAGAAGGTTGAAAAGCCAGCCAAACCAACCGTGAAGGAGACTATAGCCATAAACACAACATCGGTCAAAATCTTTAGCAGGTCGAGAGGGGCTGAGGAGAAGAAGACCTCCCTACCAAGAGAAGCTGAGGGAAGGCGACCAACACTGAAAGAACTACAACAAAAGGTGTATCCTTTTCTTGACTCTGACCTCCCTGGCATGTTCAACGATCTTTTGGAGAAGAATCTCATCACCCTTCGAGAACCAAAGCGTCTTGGTGAGGTAGGACAAACCTCTGATTCCAAATACTGCAAGTATCATCATGCGGTCAATCACCCTATTGAAAAATGCATCACCCTGAAGGAGCACATCATGCAGCTAGTAAACGAAGGGAAGATCATCCTGGAATTTGAGGAAGTAGCTAAAGCAAACCACGCTTCTGTGAGGCTCAGTTCTATTGAAAGTCCAACAACAAAGCATTTGCCTTGCAGCAACCCACAATTAAAGGAGTGTTTTCATGCCATTCAATTTGGGAGTTTAGAGCCCGTAATGATCCATGTCCTAGAGGAGTTTTTTTGGCCGAAAGAATTGGGGGAGACCGAAGGGCACATTGAGGATGACGAAGAGGGTTGGATCCTTGTCACACGCAAGAAATCTAGGAGATACTCTCACCGCCCTTAACCTCGCTGAAAGGATAAAAAGTCGGTAGAAGATTTTATGATTTTAGAAAGACCAAGGATAAGAAGCCAAGAGCTAAAAAACAAGAGATCATGCCAATCAACCTTTTGGAACAAAAGGTCAACTGCTGTGTTACCCTGGAAGAATTCTATCCCAAGGGTTACTTCAGGGAGGTCACTACAT
Organism: Simmondsia chinensis; assembly: GCA_018398585.1. Classification (NCBI taxonomy): domain Eukaryota; kingdom Viridiplantae; phylum Streptophyta; class Magnoliopsida; order Caryophyllales; family Simmondsiaceae; genus Simmondsia; species Simmondsia chinensis. The sequence goes on from JAGTTD010000019.1 coordinate 25,025,033, forward strand.
ACATAACAACTTATTATGAAGCCCCTGAATTGGATGAGGTAGCGCATGAGGAAATAGAAGCTTTGTAGGAGAAAACAAGTTGCTCCATTGTTGAGGAGGATGTAAAAATCCTTGCCACGCTTCAGGCACTGCCGGCACGTTTAGGCTGGCATCGCATCCTATAGTTGCCATCTGAACTCCGCTCGAATTTAGTTTAGGCTCTCCAAAATTCGGCACCCTTCACGTCCAAAATAAGGGAAGATGAGGCTACAGAGGAGACATTAGTAAGATGCGCAACGGTAGCTTTGGCCTTCACAGACGAGGACCTGTTGCTCGGTTCAAAGCCTCATAACCGCCCTTTGTTTATTGCCGGCTATGTTTACGAGCAAAAGGTCAACCGTATCTTGATTGATGGTGGCTCTGGCATAAACATCATGCCAAAATCTACGATGAGGCAACTAGGCACCTCAGTCGAAGAGCTCTCAAACAGCCGATTGTTAATTCAGGGTTTCAACCTCAACAGTCAATGGGTAATTGGTATGATCTGTTTGGACCTCACCGTCAGATATATGATTGCAACCACCCTTTTCCATGTCATTGACTCTAGGACAACTTACAATCTACTGCTCGGATGCCCTTGGATCCATGGGAATGGTGTTGTGGCTTCAACCCTTCATTAATGCTTGAAGTATTTCAGGAATGGAAGTGAAAAAAAGGTCGATGCTGATAGCAAGCCCTTCTCCAAGGCTGAGGCACATTTGGCTAATGCCAGGTACTGTAAAGAGCAAGACACTCCAATTGAAGAAGCCCTATTGGAAATTGTGACTATTTGGAAGAAGATACTGAAGGGAAGTCAAAAGCCAACATCACCATCACCTGATAGAAGTAAATCACCTAAAACGCGTCCTAGGCCCTTTAAAGTGGAGGGTCCAGTAAGCATGATTGTGCCAGGTACACCTATGGTGGCCGAGGTTGCGTCCATGATGCCTGTACTTCACTATATACCAAAGTCTCAGTGCAAGAAGGGTGAATCACCTTTTGTGGAAGTCCCCACTAGAGATGATGAGTCACCTAGAAAGAATGAGAAAGGTAGCAAAATAAATGTAAAAGCATGGAAGGAAAAGGTTGTGCTCCCACTCACTAGAACAAGTCGGTCGCAGATTGCTAAGCGACCTCTCCCCAGGTTTTTCTTGTCCTCACATAGCCTCGATGAAGAAAAGAAACTTTTACCTAGCACTCGAACTAAGGAGGGTTTTGGTCTGAATGCCTAGAAGCTCATGGCCAATTGTGGGTATAACTTCTCTAACCCACCGCCTTTAGGTGTGCTTATCGAGGCTAAACCCCATGGCACCACAAGGCAACAAGAGGAAGATGGACACATGAAGCTTTCAACGTTTGGGTTTTGCTTCACCTGAGCTCGTAAAGATCTCCATCTAGAAAAAGGGGAAGCATACTTCCATTCAACGCATCACTGCTGTAGAGATATTGGATGAAGAAGCAAAAGATAAGAGTAACGGTGTAAGAAAGACAGCCTTTGATCGCATACATTCATCCCCTTCGCTTCCTCAGGATTCCGTTTTCAACAGATTAGGAAACGTCCATAACCCTAGCACATCAAAAGAAGAAAGAGCTCACATGAGATATTCTATTTTCATCGGGCTCAAAAGTGGTTACCTCCGCGCTACTCATAATGAGAGGTTATAAGGTGAAGAGTCGGGATTAGCCACACCCCAATGTCGGGCTCCCGTTTTCAGCCGACTCGGCGACAATAGCAAGAAGAATGTTCCAATCTCCCAAGAGTGAGAATCAACTTTCACAAGGCTCGGAGCGATAAAAACGCCCAAAGAACCAACACAAAAGCAAAAAAGAAAGGTGTTGCAAACTGACAACAAGGGCAATGAAATTTGAAGCACCATCCCTTCACGTGTGAGGCACACCATGGAAATTGAAATTAGTACCGAAGCCACATTGAAGGCAAAGGGACGAATCATAGTGTTCACCAACCCAAAGGCAGTTATAAACGACCGACCTTTGAAGGAGTCAAAGGTGCCCGGTCATCTAACCCTATAGGTGGAGGAAATAAGGAAGGGGCTTCCTCCACAACCCATGTAGGATTTAGTGGACAAGGATGAAGTACTCCAATATTAAATCATCACACACTCTTCTTACCACGTAATTGTCAAGGAGATAGCCACCAATGAGAACCCCGATGAAGAAATTGTAGTAGTATCAGAAATCCTGGCACTCTTGGAGGACGGGGGCCAAGCCATGATGTACGAACTAAAGGATTTGAACTTAGGCATGTCTAATGAGCCACGCCCTGTGTTTGTGAGCACTCTGCTCAGTGTCGAGGAACAGAAGGCCTATTTGGACATTCTCGCCCAATAGAAAGATGTGTTCGCATGGTCCGGCAAAGAGATGCTTGGTTTGGATCCTAGCATCGCAGTTCATCGTCTCAAGATCGAAAGGGGAGCCAGGCCAGTGAAACAGCCCAATCGACGTTTTCGAATAGACATTATGGTAGAAATTGAAGTTGAGACAAACAACCTAATCTCTGCAGGTTTTATCCGTGAAGTGGAAGTTCCAACTTGGATCTCGAACATTGTCCCAGTAAGAAAGAAGAACGGATAGCTCAGAGTTTGCGTTGATTTTCGGGACCTCAAAAATGCTTGCCCAAAAGATGATTTTCCTTTGCCGATCCTAGAGCTCATGGTTGACGCCACCACCGGACACGAGGCTTTGTCCTTCATGGATTACATTGCTGGATACAATCAATTATGAATGGCTCCAAAAGACAAAAAAGCCACTGCCTTTCATGCACCTAAAAGGGATTTACTGCTGCAAAGTAATGCCTTTCAGTTTGAAGAATGTTGGTGCCACGTACCAACGAGCAATGCAAAAGATCTTTGATGACTTACTCCATAAGAAGGTTGAATGCTACATTGATGACCTCGTCATAAAATTGAAGAAAAGACGTGATCATGTCAATGACTTACGCACCGTTTTTGAAAGGTTGTGGAAGGTGGGCCTCAAAATGAATCCCTTGAAGTGTGCTTTTGGCGTTTCCTCAAGAAAGTTTCTTGGATTTATAGTACACCATCGAGGGATTGAGATTGATCAATCCAAGATCAATGCCATACAGAACATGCCGGTACCGAGGAATTTGAGCGAGCTCTGCAGCCTTCAACGTCGTCTCGCTTACATAAGGCGATTCATTGCCAACTCGGCTAGTCGCTGTCAACCTTTCAGCCACTTGATGAAGAAGGGAGCTCCTTTTGAGTGGGACAACTCATGTTCGAAAGTATTTGAAAGCATAAAGAAGTGTTTGATGAAACCGCCTATTTTGGGTGCACCGATACTCGGCAGGCCCTTGATCCTCTATACCTTAACTCAGGAATGATCTCTTGGGGCACTTTGTGCGCAAGAAACCAATGATGGAAAGGAAAGAGCATTGTACTATCTTGGTCGCACTCTAGCGGGTGCCGAACAGAACTACTTACCTATAGAGAAGATGTGCCTTACTCTCGTCTTTGCAATTCAGAAGCTGAGGCATTACATGCAAGCACACACAGTGCGTTTAGTCTCAAAGGCGGATCCTATCAAGTATGTCCTTTCCAGACCGATCCTATCAGGCCGTTTGGCACATTGAGCTATCCTCATAAAGCAATATGACATAGTATTTGTGCCACAAAAGGTAGTCAAAGGGCATGCTTTAGCCAACTTCTTAGCAGAACATCCTCTTCAGGATGAGAAGATGTTATGCTCGTCGAAGTACTTTCACCATGGGAAATGTTCTTTGACGGCGCATCACGTGCTGACGGGGCAGGCACGAGTGTAGTTTTTGTTTCCCCTCAAAGGCATGTTTTACCATACTCGTTTGTGCTCACTAAAAGATGTTCAAATAACGTGGCAGAATATCAAGGGCTAGTGTTGGGGCTAGAGATGGCCTTTGAAATGGGAATCTAAGACCTTGACATCTATGGAGATTCCAAGTTAGTCATTCACTATGGAGTATTAAATGAACGTCAACATTTTGGCTCAATTCGAGTCAATAAAAGTCAACAATTGACCAAGCCCAAGCTGGCCAAAATAACCAAAAATAAAATGCAAATCAAAGATTGTCAAGTCAAGTTTGAGCCGGAAAATAGGTTTGAAAAGTGCATGCCATTTTAAATCAGGGCCCATAAGGTTCTCACACCTAATTTAACCCTGAACAACTTTGCCCACAAACCAAGCTGTCCACTCATCCATTTTAAAGGTGAAGTTTCCTCTATAAATAGAGGACCTCTCTTCAGTTGAAGGGGGTTGGGGGAAAAAGAAAAGAAGAACAAAAACTCTCTCTCTCTCTGACACTCAAAACGAAGACCAAAGTCATCTTTCAAGAAAGATACAAGCCAAGTGCTATCTTCTTTAAAGAAACCTTCCACTTGATTGAGAAAAAGCGTTGTGCCCTCTTTCAAGTTGTTCAATCCGGAGATCGAATAAGAGGATTCTTCGTATATTTGTACTCTAGTGTATGAATACAAAGATTGTACCCATTTTCTACTGAAGAAATACAAGAAATACTTCTTTGTGGTGCATTTATTTCGTTCATTTGTTCTCTTCAAAATTTTGTGCTCTACAAATTTGGCACGCTCGGTGGGACCTTCTCTGCCTCTCATTTCCTTCTCCCTCGAAGCAGGACATCAAATGGCCCCTAAGAAGAGCGTGTCTCTGAACTTCAAAATGATGGTGGAGCCTAACCCTCGAAGGTTTGTCTCTGTTGCTGCTGAAGTGAGTAACCCATGTGCTGGCATTACTACAAGGAGTAAAGCCAAAGCTGTTGACACTCTTTCCTATGCCCAAGAACCAGTTGATGGTTTTAGTATCTCACAAGAAAATCCCATCAACGAAGTGGAAGAATTTCCCCAAGCGAAGGTCTTTAGTGAAAAGGACAGACTCACCCACGTCAATCTAATGTTCCAACCCATGGGCGAGCCCGTGGAGGGGGACGATAGTGACAGTTCATTGCCTGCATCACCAAAAACAAGGTCCACAGAATCTGCCGGGTTGACTGTTGTACCGGTAATGGTGACTAGTGACGTCCCTGTAGAAGAACAACTAACAAGGTTACAAGCTATGTGGAAAACTTTAATAAGGCCGTAACCGAGAAGAACGCACAGATCCATGCCGCTAGCAAGGTTACAAGCTATGGTGAAAAACCTTAAGAAGGCCGTAACTAAGAAGAACACACAAATCCACAAGCAAAGCCTCCAAATCGCTGCTTTGCACAATAAAATATCTGAGCATGAGCCCGGGAGGGATGCTGGGAAAGCCATTGTGGATAATGTTGATGTTGACTCTGATGGTGGAGAAACGTCCGTGAATCCTCCAAAGGTGGTTGCCACTCCAGAGCCTACACCAACACCAACACCAGAATTGGCATCACTTGCCGCTTTATCAGTCTATCAGATCCAAGAACTGATTGCCAACACTGTGAAGGCCCAAATGGGTAGTTCGTCATATGGTAACCACCATTATCAAAAACCATACACTCAAAGAATTGACAACCTCAGGATGCCTATGGGATAACAAACCCCCAAATTCCAATAATTTGATGGGAAAGGTCCAAATTAAGGATTAGAGATTAGCTAAATAGCAACCAACTTTGTTGAGTTTTAGTCTGATTCAGAAAGTGAATATCTCTAGATATAAAACAAACTTTTTCTGTTTAATATTTGCCAAAAAGTTTCAAACTTCGACAATTATATTAAAAAAAATTAATTGAATTGTGATAATATTTTCTTGGGTTATTTATGCCAAAGATCCCTACACTTTGCGAATTATGTCAATTTAATCCTTATACTTTTAATTGAGTCAATTTAGTCCCTAAATAATTTAAAATGTGTCAATTTAGTCCTTTGGTAAAATTTAAGTTATGTCAAAGATATAATTTTGAACTGTAAAATTATGTTAGATGCAAGTAACTCATTATAAATTTATTTGTTTACTCAATTTAATCTAATTTGTGGCTGAACCATTAAAAATTTCACTAAAAACTTAACATAAAATTTTCTCTAAGGACTAAATTGACACATTTTAAATTGTACAGTGACTAAATTGACATAATTAAAAGTATAAGGACTAAATTGACACAATGGACAAAATACAAGGACCTTTGGCAAAAATAACCCTATTTTCTTTTACTTCTAAATTGTTAGGAAAAATCACAATTAAGCATAAACAGAAGTAAAATCAACAAAAAAGCATTAAAACAACACACCGAAATTTACGTAGTAATCCTCTCCGTACTTGTGGGAAAAACCATGAGACCCAAACCTGTGCCTTATCTACTATGAAAATAATGAAATTTAATGAATTACAATCTTCATTTGAAAACCCCAAACCCTATGTTACAATCATCATCATCAATGTAATTATTGCAAGGTAAGTCACCAACCATCTCACAACATAACTACTGCATGACAAGTCACCAACCCTTCTTAATGTAACTGCTGCACCATGAGCTACCAGCCTATCACGATCGTGGGAGTGACACATATGTGGTTCCCTTACTAAGAATTGGGTGTCGCTTGTCATGGGTTGTGTGTGTATCGCAAGGCTGTCACAGACAATGAGGGGTGTCATGATCTTGGTAGTGTTGACTGGTTGTCATGGTTGCAGCGTCACAGGCAAGCGCGTGCTAGGAGTTTACGGTTCACACTGTCACAGCAGCGCGGATCATAGCCTGGGTTATGTTAGTGCAGCATAATTTTCAGGTGGTCAGGGACTTTGGTTGATGTGCTTAGTTAGTTCTCTTCCATGTACTGAGTTAGTTCTCTATAAATAGGCATGTAAACCTCTTGTAAATGATACAATATCATACTTGAACATTTTAATGAAATATCTTACTTTCTCATCTCTAAATCTCTACTTTCTCATCTCCAATTCTCTATTTCTCTCTCATCTAAACCCCGTCACAAACCCTAGGATTGTGACACAGCTTTTTTCAATGTAGCTGCTATTTGATAAGCCTAACCTATTTTAACTCCCCCTCTCTATTTGCCAATGAATTGGGGGGACAAGTAACCAATTTTTTTTTTCCTTTTCTTTAACTTTATCTTTTCAATTCTATTTAATAAACAAACAAATTTTTTTTTTTGAGTTGGACCCAATAATTATTTCGTAAAATTTTTTATATTTGAATGAAGGGGAAAAAAAAAAAATTTCCATGTTCTTTCTTTAATTATATCTTTGGATCTTATCACTTAAATAACTTGAGTTTGAATATATATCACTTAGATACTCTGTCATTTCAATTTAAATAATAATATATCATAAGGTTTGAATATTTTATCATGTATGTATCTTGTATCGAAATTTGATGAATATTTGTAAAAATTTGACAAGTTTTATATAGAAAATGCTAATGTAGTATATATATTATGCATGCCACTCCAATATCTCCGAACTTCGATAAAAATTATTGAATTTAATTACTTATATATTGATGAACTCTTGTGTAATATCAGCATTTTCTGCAAAAAAATTATATAATGTTCTAGAGAAGATACATATATATAATCAAAATCATATTTCAGTCTAGTACTTTTCAACGAAAATCTATTGAATTTTCGACAGAAAGATATCTAGTTGATAAAAGTTTAAAACTTCAAAAGTATTTAAGGGACTAAGTTTGTAGACATCATGGTACCTATTATATATTTTGAGATATGAAGATACTTAGTTAATGAATAGTCAAACCTTAAAGCAGAAATGTAAACCTAAACCTAATAAAGTGGCTAGAAACCTAGAAGGATTCTTGTTTTGGTTATGGTGGCATGATTGAGGTAGCTGGTTTGATGGGGGGCTGATGTGTGGGTTATTATTATGACGTCTTTGGTGTTGGGTTTTTCTAGCATGCAGAAAAAGGCTTTTCTGCATGTGAAGAAAGAAAAAATTTATGTATGCTAGAAAATCCCATGTTTTCTTTCTTTTGTCTTGGGTTCTGATTTTTTGTTTTTTTGTCTCATGTTTTGTTTTGTTTTGTTTTGTTTTGGACTCTTTCGGGTTGTAATCCAATTATCAAAAACTAAAAAATTGTACCGTTCTTTGAATATGTATAAAGAAAGCGAATGATAAAGATGAATAAATGCGTTACCTTTATTTGATAATTGAGTGATAAGATAACATAAATAGAGCTAGAGTTACAATAAGGATAAAATTGTCTAAAATTTTTAAAAAAATTATCCTCCCCCTCTTCACCTCTAATTTAAGGGTTAAAGAAAATGAGAATAAAAGGGGTTATGAAAATGAGAATAAAGGTCGTTATGAGACAAAAATTTACCCTCTTTATTTCTCAAAAATACATGCAAGTAAGGATTTACTTCAATTATCTTTACCCTTATTTACTCTGTTATGAAACAAGGGTTAGAGTTTGCAAGAACTAAGTTCTATTATTTTCCCATAATATGGGAACCACAGGAAAAAGAAAAACAATAATTAATCTAAAACTCAATTACATCTTAATATATCAAAATATAATTCAACTATATTTTCTAATTAAAAAATAACTGAATTCTAACTTTTATATTAAAAAATAACCTAACTCTATTTTCTAACCAAAAAATAATCTAACCTTAACATATCAGAGTATCATATTACGCGCCACACGTAGTCACCAATTTAGTATTTTTTAAATTAAATTTTTAGAGTTTGATTATTTTTTAGAAGAAAAGTTAAAATTGAATTATTTTTTGGTTACAAAATAGAGTTGGTTGTTTATTGATAGAAAAGTTATAGTTGAATTATTTTTTGATACAATGAGATATAGTTGAATAGTGTTCCAAAATTAGAAAAAAAAAGGTTGATATTTTTTATTTTAATTGTTGAAACAAAGAAAAAGAAAATAGCTCTCATTTTATCAAGCAGTTCCCCGCTAGATCTGGACCTTACAAATTGACTGGGGAAACAGATGAACGGTCCAGATTCAAAGCATCCACGTCGTTTCAAATGGGTGATATCCCGCACAGGATAACATCCCATCTCCCGCTCTCTCCCCTCTCGTCTCCCTCCTCGACGTTGATACGCAGAGAGACGGATATAGAAAGAGAAAGGAGAGAGAGAAAGCCCGAGGTCTCTGAAGAAGCTAGAATATATTTTGGGGGAAAAAAAAGAAAAAAAGGAAAAACCCCCAGTAGGGCGCAGTTTAACACGCGTCACTAACACGGCGCATTTTAGCAACCCCCACAATGCTTTCTCTTCTCCCTTCTTCTGCGTCTACGATTCTTCCTTTCTCTCTCTTCCAACCCCTTCCTTCCTTATCATACGCACACAGGAAGGCCCCACTCCAATACCCATCTCGTTTTTCTCTCTCTTATCTTCGGGGTCTCTCTTTTCGGAATTTAGGGTTAGGGTTAGGGTTTCGGTTTCTCTCTCTTTCATGTTGTGGTACCCTTCAGGCTCATGCTTATAGTGTTTCAGTTCGTGGGTTCGTGTTGTATTTGTAGTTGCAGTACTTGACATGGAGCGGAAGGGGTTGTTTTCGTTTTCGAGTCTCTTCAATCTTGAGGTTTGCGCCCATGTTTGTGAAATTCTTCTTCAATTGTGCAATTTGATTTTGTATTGGGGGGAAATAGGGGTTTTTTGGGTTTTTTGATTGATTTCGTGTTTACATGAATTGGGGTTTTCTTATACTTGTTGAATTATGGGTGTCATTGGAATTTGCATCGTTTAAGTGTATGTTTTATAGTTTTTGATGCTAATTTTGGTGGGTTTTTTTTATTCTTTTTCGTGCTGTAGTCTCTGGTGAACTTCCAAATACCGCACCCTGATGAAGATTCGGATTGCTATGGAAACAGTAGCCACGATGACAGTAGAGATAGCCAAGGTACTACATATTGTTTCTCTCTCTATTTTTGATTTCCAGGAGATGTATATCACGGCTTTTTTCCCAAATAAAAACTTGGAATACTGCATTGATATTCTTGCGTGAGCACACGTCTGTGTGTGTGTGTTTGTTTGTTTGTTTTTTTTTTTTTTTTTTGGGGGGGGAGGGGGGGTTGGGTTTGGGCTTGGTAAGGAATCAACTATAAAACTTAAGTTGATGGGTGAAAGTTCATGAATAGTTTCAAACTATTGGATTTGAAGCGTGGATAATGCATAAGCCTACTTTATGCTTTGTTTTTTCTTAATTATATTAATGTTAAGAGTGGAGCTGTTGGGATTTGACTTCTTGATCAACAAAGCTCTGGTATCATGTCATAGAAACGGCTATCCAAAATATTAGGTTGATGAGTGAAGATCTATAAATGGTTTCATACTGTAACTAGGGGGAGTTTGTAGGGAGTGGAATTTAACTCATATTCCGATGTCTTTGGAGGGCTACAATTTACTAGTAAGATAATTGGTCTTTTGTTTCACAGTTAATGGGTCTTTTTCTGCTATCATGCCTTGTCTTACCTTTTGAACTTGGTTCCAACTTTGTGGAACGTGTTACTATAAGCTTATTGATGCATAAATTGCTTGTTTCCTTTATCTGGTTGTATGTAGGTGGAGCCATGGGTGGGTATAGTAATGGAACTATGTCCGAGAGAGAAATGATTTTAGCCAGGAAGAACAAGAAGAGAAGCAGGAACATCGATGAAGAGCAGGACAATGGCTATGTCCGGACTCGCATCACAGAAGAGCATTATCGATCTATGTTAGGTGAACATCTACAGAAGTACAAGAGAAGGCTCAAAGATTCATCATTGAGTCCAGCATCTGTCCGCATGCCTGCTTTAGTTCCTAAAAGTAATGTCACTGTGGGAACCAAGAACCGGAAGTCAGCAAATGAGCATAGAGGACTTCATGAAATTGAGAAACCGACTGATTTTCCAACTCGGTTTGGTCCTCAAAACTTGCGAAACCAGTATGTTGTAGATCATGCACTAAAATCAAACACTGACAGGTTTGCTTCGTCCCTTCATTGCATGGGAATGTAAGTATAGCATTTGTGAAGAATTTGTTGGTGATATTCTTAATGCCTTAAATGTACTCACATTGCAAATACTGCTTCGCAGATCAATGCAGGAGCCTGTATATCTGGATATTGGGGAGGGCATCACCTATCAGATTCCTCCAAATTATGACAAGTTAGCAGCATCATTGAACTTACCTAGTTTCTCAGAAATTCTGGTGGAGGAGTTTTACCTGAAAGGAACCCTTGATCTGGGGTCTTTAGCAGCAATGATGGCGGCTGATAGAAGATTCAGATCAAGAAATCGAGCTGGAATGGGTGAGCTGCAGCAGCAGTATGAATCACTTCAGGCAAAATTGAAGTCTCTGTCTGCCCTTAACGAACAAGAGCAGTTTAGCCTCAAAGTAACTGAAGAAGGATTGAATTCCATTCCCGAGGGAGCAGCAGGACAGATAAAAAGGTCGATTCTCTCAGAGGGTGGTCAGCTGCAGGTTTTCTATGTGAAGGTTTTGGAGAAAGGTGACACATATGAGGTAAATTGCTGTTATTCTTTCTTTCTCTGCTCTCTTTATGAAGAAGGGGGATGATAAGAGGTTCTATGCGTGTTGATCTGTTATTTGCATAATTGACTTTATTTGATGACAGATTATTGAAAGGAGTTTGCCAAAAAAGCCAAAGGTCAAGAAGGACGCTTCTATTATCGAGAGAGAAGAGATGGAGAAAATTGGAAAAGTTTGGGTGAATATTGCTAGGAAAGACATTCCAAGGCATCATCGGTTATTCACCACTGAGCACAGAAAACAAATTATAGATTCCAGGAAGGTTGCAGAAGCCTGTCAAAGAGAAGTACGGTTTCTTTTATTCAGTAACTGTCAATTGTTTTTTCAAGTGAATTATTACTGCTTTGTGGAGGAGCTTAACCCCGTATATTATCCACAGATGAAATTGAAAGTGAGTAGATCACTAAGATTAATGAGGGGAGCTGCAATTCGCACCCGGAAACTTGCCAGAGACATGTTGGTCTACTGGAAGAGACTGGAAAAAGAGATGGTATTCTTTCACTTCTTTAAATTTATTAGATAATGATATTGACTGAGATACTCCTGGTGCCATAGGCTGTAGGTGCATTTTGTACAGACAAATCGGTGATAACAATTCTCAGCTTTGTTGTCTACTTGAGATCATTTTCTAGTTATACCTTTTCGAGGCTTGTTGCAAGAAAAGGTCTTTCAAGCTTAGGACTCTGCTGAATTCCTGAAGTGTTTTTTTCCCTGCTACTGAAGTGGAATTGGGAGTTCAAACCTATGACCCTATGGCCTAGATCCTCTATGTTGGTAGTTTACCACTAGACCACAGCCTCATTGTTTTAATTCTGAGAGTTGATAGATAGAAAATAAAGATTTATACACAAGTATCAGTTGACATTTTGGTTTTTCTTAATCGCTTGGATCTCTTTACTGATTCTAGGGATTAGTGATAAGGGAATCATAAATCTACCCTACCTTGTCTTGTTTGATCTCTTTGATTTCATCACTTGTTGAATGCTATCTTTGCACGAGTGCAGTCCTTGACATACACCAAGAGAACTGTTCCTTTGCTTTCAAGTACATTATCTCAGTTGATTTTCAGTGTTCTAAAGCATCAAGGCATCGTTTTGCAGGCTGAAGCCAGGAAGAGGGAGGAAAAAGAAGCAGCAGAAGCTTTGAAACGTGAACGTGAGCTTGAAGAAGCAAGGAGACAGCAGAAACGACTTGATTTTCTGTTGTCCCAGACAGAGCTCTACAGTCATTTCATGCAGAACAAGCCAACCATTCGACCCTCTGAAACTGCTGCCATGGGTGATGAAATGCTAAATGACCAGGAATTGGACCATGCCAAGGCTGGCGAAGAATATTTTGAGGATGCTGAACTAAAAAAAGAGGCTCTGAGAGCTGCTCAAGATGCAGTCTCTAAGCAGAAAAAGTTAACCAGTGCATTTGATGATGAATGTATGAAGCTGCGACATGCTATGGACAATGAGGAGCCACTACAAGATGCCTCGGTTTCTGGATCAAGCAATATTGATCTACTGCATCCGTGGGTGTCCTTTGTCCTGATTCTTCTTGGTCATTTCTAGATGTACAAATAGCTCATCTTTTACCTTCCTGTATTGATTATTTTTCATCCTTGAACATGTTTTCAGGTCAACTATGCCAGTCACATCAACAGTGCGGACACCTGAATTGTTTAAAGGTTCCCTCAAAGAATATCAGTTGAAGGGCCTTCAGTGGCTGGTTAATTGCTATGAGCAGGTGTTCTGAAACTAGATTGACCATATTTTTCATAATTATATGCCTTTTCCCGCTTTACTTGGTGGATTTTAGTTTCTCATTCGCATGATTTCTTTTATCTATCTGTTTAGGGTCTAAATGGTATCCTTGCTGATGAGATGGGCCTTGGAAAGACTATACAGGCAATGGCATTCTTGGCCCATTTGGCTGAGGTAAGTATTATGGTTGCATTTGCTGTTGCTAAGATGCGTTGTTGGTTTGATCTAGACTCTAGAGATTGGGCTACCCACCCTGAGTATGAGGCCTTAGGTTCAAAGCTCATCTCTCCCCTTCCCTGAATGTTGGTCACCTTTTTTTATTGGCGATGTTGGTTGCCTTAGCTAGGAGGACAATGTTGTATTTCCTTGCCATTATAAAAAAAAATTAGTTGGTAAGATATTATTTCCAACTATTCTTGGTCTCCATCTGCAGGATAAAAATATTTGGGGTCCTTTTCTGGTTGTTGCTCCAGCATCTGTCTTGAATAACTGGGCTGACGAGGTTAGTAGATTTTGTCCTGACTTGAAAACTCTTCCATACTGGGGCGGGCTTCAAGAGCGGCAGATACTGAGGAAAAATGTTAACCCAAAGCGTCTTTATCGTAGGTAATGACCCAAAACTACTACTTCTGTTACCTGCTATTGACTACTATATGTAATGTTAGTAACTACCTAGGCCCTGCTCTGGAAGGAGCCCTTGTGGCACTGGGTTTCTTGTTGTATGTAATGTTAGTAACCCTCTCTGCCTTGGAATTATCTTGTATCATATCCTGCCGTAGATCATTTTATTTACTATTGTTCTGTAGTACTAGCTTGCAGAGCTTGTTGATCTTGCTAATGGGCACTTGGGAGTTCAATCTTAGTGCACAAAACTGTTGTGTCAAGTTTTCATGTAATGGTCATGTAATTCTTCGATCCGGAACAGCCTTTCTACGGGGGAGCACTCTATAGGGGTAAAGCTGCAAACATCTTACCCTCCCATGCCCTGCCTTGGCGGGACTTTCTTTGAGGCACTGGACTGCTGCTTTTGTTTGTCACATAATTCTTGGAAGAGAAACTTTACCCTAATATTGAGCATAGGTAATTGGTCCAACATGAATTGCCCGGGTATGTCAAACTCTTGTCTATACTGTGGGCTCGCGAGCCTACAATGATGTAGTTTAGCATTATGACACATCATCTCTGCCATTGAATTTTCTTCTACCATTTTCCAGTAGAAGGCAGGAGCCCTTGGGCAGTGGGAATGTGGCTTTTTATTTTCCTGTAGAAGGCCGATGCTGTGGCAATGATGCTCTCCTATATTAGCCTTCTATAATGCTTATGTTTCCATTTATCAGTGTCATGATTGGAGGATGTTTTACGTATGTGGTGATTTCTACTTTCCTTCTTAGGGATGCTGCATTTCATATACTTATCACAAGCTACCAACTGCTGGTTACTGATGAGAAGTACTTGAAACGTGTAAAATGGCAATACATGGTACTAGATGAGGCGCAGGCAATTAAGAGTTCAAACAGGTTTCTTCTCCACCTCTGTAATCGCTATTTGGTTGAGATTTTCTGAGAACTTTTGTTACCAGTCCTCCCCCCCCCCCCCCCCCCCCCCCCCCCCCCCCCCCCCCCCCAAAAAAAAAAAAAACAAAAAAAAAAACAAAAGAAAGAAATTTTTTTCCCGGTAGCCAGTTTTACTCCCAGAGTCCCCTGTGGTGGTTCATGTAGTTTCAAATTTTGTGAAGGATGAACAAGATGTTCTTCTGACAATTTATAATTTGTTTTTCTAAAACTTACTGTTCACCTCGAGATTTATTATCATGCTCTATGTGATGTATTTTCTTTAGGCCTATGTAATAAATGTTTGACCTTTGACTGTACAATTTTGCAGCTGTACTTAGTTAAGGATTATAGATCACATACGATCACTGTATGAATTGACTGCCTCGTGTGGTATTCTACCATTTTGATTTGAGAAAGCTTTTTCTTTTGGACACATAGGAAAGCAGAGACGTGAGATTATTAATCCTTGTTACTTGATATATATTCATATATCATATATTAACTATTGGAGCAGGTATTACTTAATTATGAGACTTGTCGACTTCATTGCTTATGATATATATTTTATGGAGGTTCTGAAAGGACCTTATATTTGTTGCTTGTTGATGTAGAATAATGACTCGCACATGTATATATGTACTTAGTCCCTGTGGCCTTTAATTTACTGACCCATGTGGTCAAAAAAATTTGCTGACCCATAATATCTGTTTGGCTTGCAGTATAAGATGGAAGACGCTACTTAGCTTCAATTGTCGAAACCGCCTGCTCCTTACTGGTACTCCTATCCAGAATAACATGGCTGAGTTGTGGGCTCTTCTACATTTCATCATGCCCACTTTATTTGACAGCCATGAGCAGTTTAATGAGTGGTTTTCAAAAGGGTAATTTTTTTTCGCTGTGGATATTTATTTATGACAAATGAGACTTATTCATGTATTTGGATGGGTATATGATTATTTGCATGCTTATCACGCTTGATCAGGATTGAGAGCCATGCAGAACATGGAGGCACTTTAAATGAGCACCAGCTAAATAGATTGGTGAGTATTCATATATTCATAAATTGTAGCTCATATCATGGCCTATGTGGAAACTTAATCTCAAAATGCATCATAATGTAGATGTATTTGAATCCATAGTACTGCGCTTGGCAATTCATTTCATTTTGTAGCTTCTTAATTTTATAACTAATTTCACATTTTGGAAACAGCATGCTGTTTTAAAACCTTTTATGCTGCGACGAGTCAAGAAAGATGTGGTTTCAGAGTTGACTGGAAAGAAAGAAATCACCGTGCATTGTAAATTGAGTTCCCGTCAACAAGCTTTTTATCAAGCTATAAAAAACAAGATATCCCTTGCTGAGCTGTTTGATAACAGTCGTGGGCACCTTAACGAAAAGAAGATTCTTAATTTGATGAATATTGTGATCCAGTTGAGAAAGGTATGCTAGAGCTTTTATTTTTCTCGGTTTCACTCTTTTGATCATTCTTGAACTTCAGTTTTTACCTATGTATCTTGTGAGAGCTGCACAGCTTTGATCTCTGTTAATCCTGGTATGTCTTTGATGCTTCGATTGACAGTTTACTGTCATGTCATGACAGGTCTGTAATCATCCAGAGTTGTTCGAAAGAAACGAGGGTAGCACATACTTCTACTTTGGGGAGATCCCGAATTCTCTACTGCCTTCTCCCTTTGGAGAGTTGGAGGATATGTCCTACTCTGGTGGCCGAAATCCTATCACGTACCGGGTAACTTTTTAATTATTGATTTCGGCTTGCGTGAATGGTTGCTGCTTGCCCGTTGCTTGGGAGTTCGCCTTTTCTCCCCTTCTTTGCAGTCTTCTTCATATAGTAGTCTTGTTTTTTACTATCTATAAGCCTTTCCTTTAAACCTCTGATTATTTTGATTAACCAAACAATGAAATTTGAATTCCATCCTAATTTCCATTCCGTTAGAATTGGAATTGGAATTGCAATTCCATAGTCCACTTCTAATCTTAGGTGCCAAACAATCGGTTGAACTGTATGGTGTCCTACTGTACAATCAGTTACAGATGTTCAGCTCTTATTTTCTAAGGAGTATTCCTGTTACCGTGTCCAGAGACTGGGAGTTTTAATGTCCACAAAAGATAAAATGAAGCTTTTCTTAGTGGACTGGTCTCGGACTTCTTTCAAAGAAACAGATTACACACATCGCCTGCATTTTTTTATTATAATTTGACAGTTTTATAGGTTTGTTTAGTATACATTATTAAACCAGTCCTTGAGAACATGGTTTGAGTGTTAATGTCTTGTTGGGTTATTTTGCTAGATGTAAAATCACTTATCCTTATCCATTGTGATTGATGACATTTTTGGATCTGTTTCTTCTCCTTCAGATTCCAAAATTAGTCTTTCAAGACATTGTTCGTAGTTCTGGAATGCTTTGCTCTGCAGCTGGGAACGGTCTCAACAAAGGGTCTTTCCATAAATATTTCAACATATTTACTCCTAAATCCGTGTATGAATCCACACGACCCCAAGATGATACATTGGCAGGTGCATCTGTTGTATCTGGGACATTTGGCTTGAATCATCTAATCGATTTATCGCCTGAAGAGGTTACATTTCTGGCTAGTAGTTCCTTTTTGGAGAGACTTATGTTTTCGATGACAAGATGGGACCGACGATACTTGGACAGTATCATAGATCTGATGATGGAAACTGAAAATGATGATCTTCCAATCGAAAGCGGAAAAGTGAGAGCTGTCACTAGAATGCTGCTTACCCCAACAAAATCTGAGAGCAGTCTACTTAGGAGGAGACTTGCAACCGGCCCTTCCGATTCTCCATTTGAGGCTCTTGTTGTTTCTCATGAGGATAGGCTTCTATCTAATATCTCCCTTCTACATTCAACATACAGTTTTATTCCTCGAACTAGAGCTCCCCCAGTAAGTCTTCTTACCATTCATCCATTTACTATATGCAGGACCGATCTTGAGATTTTAGCAAATTTCAATTGGGCAGGCCCCTTTTTTGGCACCGAGGTGTCCTAGTTAACTTAAGCACGCCGTAAAAAAGAGATTTTATATCATAATACTAGTTAATATGTGAGTTCGTTATAAATATTATACGTATATATACATTTATAATTTATCATGTATGGGTTGTTAAAACTTCTATTACGAATGGTGATATGCCAAAGAAGCAAACTCATAATATAATTAATATTTAAAAAGGACCTCTCACAAATTTTCTTGGGGTCTTGACGGCCCTAATTATATGGTTATATTCACTTGATTTCCATTTGGGTATTGAAATGTTGATAATTCACAGATTGTTTCTCACTGCTCGGATCGGAGTTTCTCTTATCAAATGCTTCAAGAGCTTCATAACCCCTGGGTTAAGAGGCTGTTTGTTGGTTTTGCCCGCACATCCGAATACAATGGGCCCAGAGAGCCTGATGCGCCCCCTCATCCATTGATTGAAGAGATAGACTCTGAACTTCCGGTTTCACAACCCGCTCTGCAATTGACATACAAGATATTTGGTTCGTCTCCCCCAACGCGGAGCTTTGACCCTGCAAAGTTGCTGACAGTATGATTTTCTGTTCCTATCACTTTGCTTCTTGTTTCTCTTCTATCATGTAATTAGTTAATGACTGAGGTTGCTTTTGGTTCTTAGGAAAATATTTTCCTTACGAGATTCTTTTTCACAATATGTTTTCAATTAAAAAAACACGGTTTGTTAAAATTTATTGTTTCTTTAGTTAAAGAAAATAGTTTCATTTTTTAAATTTGTATGAGATTCACGCCTGGCAAGTTGAAGTTGAAGTGAAGAATACGAAGTGAGACCGTCATGGATGACATTTCCCCTCCATGAAGGAAAACATATTCTCCTTTCGTCAAGGGAAGTCAATTTTCCCTCAATGGTGGAGAAATATTTTCTATATTTGTGATTGTTAATTTGAAGCTATGCATAGAAATAATAGAATTAAGGCAAAAAATGTTTTGTAAAAATAAAAAATGGCCGGGATTCATGATATTTGTGGCATGCAGGACTCTGGGAAGCTTCAAACTTTGGATATATTGTTGAAGCGTTTAAGGGCAGAGAATCATCGCGTTCTTTTGTTTGCACAGATGACTAAAATGCTTAATATTCTTGAGGTACCAGTGATTACTTTGCTGCTCTTTTAATAATTCTGGGGTCTGAGTACTCGTTGGGTGTCTTGAATATGGTCGTCTGTGCTTGTAGGTTTGCACTCTTGATTATGTACATAATTTCAGCATTTCATATTTTAAATTTTAGATATGCTAAGACAGTGAAAGAACCCAATATATTTTTACCTAAGAGGGCACCAACATGCCGTCACCGGATCCCATTAGAACTCCAAAGTTAAGCGTGCTTGGTCGAGAGTAGTACCAGGATGAGTGACCTCCTTGGAAGTCCTCACCTTCAGGTTGGGGGTACCGGGAAACAGCCTCTCTTCAGGTTAACACCCTGAAGGAGGAAGGCTGCGTACATCCGCCCCTTCCCCCCCGACCCTGCGTAGGTGGGAGCCCTTGAGGCACTGGGTATTAGGGGTGTAAATGATCCGGGCAGCTTGCGAGTAGCTCGTGAGTAGCTCGAATAAAGCTCGACTCGAACTTGAATTAACCGAGTTCGAGTATCAAAAGATACTCAATTAATAAACGAGTTCAAGTCGAGCAATGAACTACTCGGTTCGATACTCGATTAAATACTCATCTCGATACTCGATTAAATACTCAACTCGATACTCGATTAAATACTCGAATAGATACTCGACTCGATACTTGACTCGTATGAAGTAATTATTGTGTATTATTTTCTTTTGAAATGGATGGCTTGTGGCATTAATAGTAGAATGAAAGAAGGAAGATTGAATTCTTTGTAAAAGATGAAATGTTATATTTGTGGTGAAGTGAAAGAACTTGTATTTGGTTTGCTTGTATTTTCTAAAACTTAGATTTTGATACATAGTTGCTATTAATATATCAGTATTTTATGGTTATATATGTTAAAATATAGAGTGGGCAATAATTGAGTATCCAAATGGATTATAACTAATGTTTGAGTGTATGGAATAATATTATAATAGAGCTAATTTGTTGAACTTTCATATGCACAATAAACGAGTATTGGAGTCGAGTCGAGTACTCGAATAGTTAATCGAGTTCGAGTTCGAGCAAAATTTGCTACTCGAATCGAGTTCGAGTCGAGTGCTGAGATACTCGGCTCGACTCAACTCGATTACACCCCTATTGGGTATGTTCCTTTGTTTGGTATTGCTTTCTGTTTGCAATTTTTGGCTTTCTAGAAACTAAAAATTAGGTCTCCAAAATTGTTTTTTTTTTTTTCCTAGGTTTGGTCTTTTAGTTTTTAGTTTCCAGTCAAACTAGGAAAAAATTCAAAACAAAAACCAAAAATCGGGAAAAAAGTTCTTCCTGAATTATAGCCCTTAGTTCATATAAGGACAAAATATTGCAAATAAAAAACGATGCCAAACATTTTGTTCAAAAACAAAAGACGACATTGAACATGCTCTAAGGTCAAGATATAAGTTCCTGCAGAATTAGGATCATCAGGAACTTTCTCTGTAGTTCATGCTTTTTCTTTCTTAATTAGATAAGCAGCTTGTTCAGTAACCTTTGTGAACCTTCTTATAGAAAGTGAGGGTTTGTTTGGTACTGTTTTTGATTTGCAGTTTTATATTTTTTGGACACCAAAAACCATATTTTGGAAATGGTATTTTTTGGTTTTTAGTTTCATTTTTTCAATTTTTCTAGTTTGAGTGAAAATTAAAAGCAAATCCGAGATCAGAAAATTGTCCTCAAATCTGATTTTTTGGTTTCTGAACGACCGAAAACGACAAATAGAAAACAATAGAAACAAGCCCTTGATAAACCTTTTTCTATTGGTAAGTAGACGTTAGAATACAGCTTGGCTGTAGTTGTGATCTCACAGGATTCTTGGCCTGTGTTATTTGTAAACCGAAAGACATTTTTCCACCCTAACTAGGCTCACTTTGAAGATATCATGCTTGGCTTGTATATGTTGTCGTAATGACTTGGCCGTTCTGACCATGTGCCTATTTTACAGGACTACATGAATTACAGGAAATACCGGTATCTTCGTCTGGATGGGTCATCAACCATCATGGACCGTCGAGACATGGTCAGAGATTTTCAACATCGGTATGTGTTACATTGACATATTGGTCTTGGTTTACAACTCAGATTCTGCTTTTCTACTTAGATTCTCTTCATATAGGTTCTGTTTGATTCAATGGAAAACATTTGTCTTTCTAGCTGAAGAATATTGTTACAATTTTAAATTTGTATGAGGTTCACGCTTGATTAAGTTGAGTTTGGAGGGAAGCATGTTACGTGTGATTATGATGGGAAACATTTTCCCTCCGTGAAGGTAAAAAATGTTTTCCTATTTTGTTGAGAGGAAGTCAATTTCCACTCAATGGAAGAAAGTATTTTCTATATTTGTTATTCTTGCTGAAGTTATGCAATAGAATAGAACTAAGACGGTTGCAGATTAACCTAAGACTGGTTGAGAGTATCCTTCTGATGATGTTTCCTGGCATAGGAAAGTAGAAAGACGTCTTAATGAATTGTGCACAGTTAAGACTGCAATGCTTTGATGTATTAAGTTATAGAAATTTTGAGAGTTCCAAATATTAATATACACTAGTTAATTCTTATGGGAAAATGTGGTCCTTTTAGGATCTTTTTGGACTATGACCTTCGAGGCTTTGCTGATATGACCTTAGTTAATTTGCAGGGGGATTGAAGGTTTTCTGTTATTAGTTCTTGTTTTTTTGTTATTGCATGACTGTACTTCTTTCTTATCCGGTATATTTTTTCTCTCTTGATAATATTTCTTTGGTGCATCTATAAAATAATGTTTTCTATCAAAACAAATTTAGCTTGGTCAATTTTCGAGTAGTGTGAAACAGGCAATTTGTTTTGATGTTTTGCAGGAGTGATATCTTTGTCTTCCTGCTTAGTACTCGGGCTGGTGGACTTGGTATCAACTTGACAGCTGCAGATACAGTCATATTTTACGAAAGTGACTGGAACCCGACCTTAGATTTGCAAGCTATGGATCGAGCCCATCGTCTTGGCCAGACTAAAGATGTAAGTATATCGTCTTCTAGAAGTACTGATTAGGGCCTTTTGTCTAGGTTACTTTTTCTGGAAAAAATTGTGTTTTCATGGAGAAAACACTTGCCCAAATTTGAAGTGATTGGTGTGAAAAGAAAAGTGATTTTAAATCATAAACAAAAGCGCTTTTTTTTTTTTTGGCATTTAAGTTAAAGTGCAGAAGTGGTGCTTCCCTTCTTTTTAAAACAAAAATACCCAAATTGACAACACTTTTTACAAACTTGTTTTTTCACAGCTTGGCTAAACAGAAGTGAAAAGACAGCTTTTTCAAAAGTACCTTTTGTAGAAGCATTCTTGTAAAAAAGTGTTGTCCATAAGTTGTCTGAAAAATTTTTAGTTTTTTATTTTGCTTCTACTGAAAAGGAGAAAAACCATTGTCTTACTTTTACTTGAAAGTAACAAATTTTTTTTTTTTTTGGGAAAAAACTTGACCAAACAAGTCCTCTTGTTTGCTGAAGTTAACAACTTTTTTTAAGAAACTCTTCTAAAAAGTACTATAGGTGGAGGAATTTTTGTCCGAAAAGTTTTTAGTTTCTACTTGTGCTTCTGCTTTTAAAGAGAAACTATGTTGCAAATTTCAGAGCCATCTAATTCCTCATTGTATCTCTTGACGAATTTGCATTTGGAAGGTAATTCATTGTTGACTTGAGACGATTTCACTCTGTCAGGTGACTGTGTATCGATTGATCTGCAAGGAAACAGTTGAAGAGAAAATTCTACAAAGAGCAAGTCAGAAAAGTACCGTCCAGCAGCTCGTAATGACTGGCGGCCATGTCCAAGGCGATCTTCTGGCTCCTGAGGATGTGGTTTCTTTACTTATCGACGACGCTCAGTTGGAACAGAAATTGAAAGAAATCCCTGTTCAGGTAATTATGAATTTGATTTTGTGTTTGTAGTTCTTGTTTTTGCTTCAGCTTCAAAGGAGAAGTGCTATTTTCTTGCTTTTGTTTGAAGTAGGAAAGCAACTTTTGCTTTACTTAAAGCCTTTTTTCTATTTTTATAGAAGCGTTTTTGTAAAAGTTGCTATTAAAATGGGTTTTTTTTTTTTTTTTTTTTTTGGTTGCTATTAAAATGGGTATTTTTGTTTAAAAAATTGTTACTTTTTGCTTCTACTTCTATTTTAAAGAGGAATCACTATTTTCTTATTTCTGTTTAAAAGCAGAAAAAACATCTTCCCCTTATTTTTAAAATCACTTTTCTTTCCTGGCCAAAACTCCCTTAGAAGTATGGAGAAAGCACTTTTTATTTCCAGAAAAGAAGTGTGGCTGAACTCGTATGTCTTCCTTCGTTAGGTGAA
This sequence comes from Simmondsia chinensis, assembly GCA_018398585.1. Lineage (NCBI taxonomy): Eukaryota > Viridiplantae > Streptophyta > Magnoliopsida > Caryophyllales > Simmondsiaceae > Simmondsia > Simmondsia chinensis. The sequence goes on from JAGTTD010000019.1 coordinate 25,048,283, forward strand.
GGATAAACCAAAGAAGAAGCGGGTCCCTAAAGGCATACGCGTAGACGCAGAAGGCGATGCGTCATTGGAGGATCTCGAGAATGTGGGAGCAGAAGCTTCCGAATTCGAGCCCCCTGCTGATCCAGAGAAGGGAAAGTCCAGCACTAAAAAGGTATTAATCCAACCTGTCAAAAATGGCACTATTGATCCTTTTGCTCTTGGTCTTTGTTTGAGCTTGGCTATGTAAACATGCCTTTATGTTTCGTTTGGTTCATGTGGGAACTAAGTGGCTATATACAAATAGAGAACTTTCTGTTTTCTTGGAAAATTTTCGAGCAAACCTGGAGGAATGAAAAAGTTGTTCAAAAGCCTAAATTTTCAATCGGAGAAGTTAGAAGACAATTTTCCGCTTTTTTTCCTATTGTTTTCGAGAATTTGAAAGAATGTTTTCCAAAACTTTCCTTAGTGTTTTCTACGGGTTCCTTCTTCTCATTCTCTCTTATTCTTAACACCATTGTCTTTCTCTTTCTTTACTGCACCATTCCTGTCTCTTTCACTAACTCTCACTCTCCCATTTTGCATTTTAAAGTGGTATTTGTACGCGAACTAATATCTAAATTTTCACGAATCAAATGTACTCGAACTAGTCATTATACTTTAAAATTGTGTAATTGTCTATTTGACGTTCAAATCAATATCCAATATAACTGTGTATATAAGTAGATGGTGTCCAATTTTTGAATTTGTAACCTGAAAAAATCCCAAAGTGGCGTTTGTTCCGAATTAATGTCCGATTTTTGCGGATAGGATGTATTTGTTCTGATCCTGCTCAAATTAAATTATTGGGTTTTCAGATTTACAGGTATTACTTATGTCTATAACTTTCAATTTTCAAAAAATTGGAAAATTAGATTCATTTGAATATATTTTCTGGTTTTCTATATTGGACTCGGAAATATATTCTCCAAATAAAAAATGGAAAATTAAAAATAGAAAATGAAATTTGTCCTGTGTTTCTAAGTAGGACCTAAGTTTCTCGAAACAATTTCTGTCCGTTTAGTCATGCCAATTTTTCTCGTCTACAGAGGAAAGCGACTACCGAAAAACAAACTCAATCGAAGCCGAAGACATCGAAGAGCACGAATTCCCAGACAGGAACGGCCGATACCAACTCTGTTCTCCAGGACGAGTTGAATGATCCAGTTAATAACGCGGATCATCAACAACCAAAACCCAAGAAAGCAAAGAGAGAGAGGCCAACAAGGAGTGTCAATGATACCATTGAACCTGCTGTTGCTGCCAACACCACCATTTTACCCCCTATGAACCCTCATTATCTACCATACCCCGATGAGAATTCCAGAAGTTTCTGGGCTCTTCCGGGTGAAAATCTTCATCAATAATGTGGATCATACCCGGCTGAGTTGGGATTCTCCCTTGTGGCGGATTGGATGGAGTCATTTACTCCGTTTGGTCTAACGTTTTTTTATGTTTGTTCAAATTAAACTCTCATCTTTAATTGTTTATAAGCTTATTCAAATTACTTCTTTATGGTTTTTTTTTTTTCCTGTTCGAAATCATTCCAAATGTTTTGTTTTGTGACAAAATTGATCCCTCATCTAGTGACTGAAATTAAGTAAAGGTTAAGAAGATGTGGGATCAATTTTATCATAAAATAAAATATGAAGGACTATTTTAAATAAAGGTATAATCTTTAGGACCATTTTAAACTAGAAAAAATGAGAGACCAATTTAAACAAACTAACAAATATTATAGACTAACGGTGTAAAGAAGTCTTTGAATTGCGGTTCTTGCCTCGGGTTTTGTAGAGAGGCAGGCAGAGCCAGGTTTTCGAGGTGTTTTGTACAGACAGGTTGATCGTTCAAAGATTGGTGACAGATTCACTGGCGAATGTAGTCGTAGGTATGTGTATATATATGTAATCATCACCTTTATCAATTGAATTTGTAATACAGGTCCCTTTGTTAAAGGGCAAACATTTTTTTTTTTTTGGTGAAGTTATATGAAGGCAAGTGAAATTCATGATTCTTGAACTAAAGACTTCTTTGGGTTTGTATCGAGTTCAAAAGAGGATTATATGCTCGTTTTGCCTTTATATGCTTTTTTTGGCAAAAAATTTTATTGCTAAAGCAATGATGTAACAATGTGAGCTACATGATTGTCTTGAAAACTACGATCTTGCTTTAATAATAAAAATTTTGCCCTAATAATAAAATTGGCCTTTTTTAAAAGTAGTTTTTGTAAAAGTACTTGTGCAAGGTGTTTTCACTAATGGTCTGTCTAAAATATTTTTAACTTTCCCTTCTGTTTCTGCTTTAAAGTTACAATTTCTACTTTTATTTGTCTATATTTTTCTTTCTAGGTAAACATCCTTGTCTCGGAGAAAATAAAAATTGCCTTTTTTTTTAAACAAAGCGTTCTTTTCTAATAAGATATTCTTTATTGGAAAGAAGTATGTCAAATGGATCCCTAACAATCTAATTGTATGGAGTTTATGTTTATCCTATAATATGATACAATATGACATTTTAAGGTTAAAATTTGGAGGGTGTTACTCTAATGTAATCACAGTGATGATGGTTCCACTTCAACAAATAGATTTCCGAAAGGCATGGCATGTCTAGGAAAAGCTTTTTTAGCGTTCTAAATAATATTTAGCCGTTTGAATAGTTAAATAACTCTCAATTTTGTATTTGTTAAAAAGTTCATTGGTAAGTATCATTGTTAGAGCAAAAAATATTAATATTAGAATAATTTTTTAAATTGTTTTGTTGCTATTCACTTCAAATTATAATATTACTATGACAATAATATTTTTCGGTCCTAAAAATAACACCACCCAAAGTCATAAGTGGGAGTTTAGAGTGTAGAAGCTAGATTTTAATAAGCCAATAAGGCAACATTTAGAGTGTTAAAAGGGTTAAATTGTTGGCATATCAAATCAATAGCATGTCCTTTTATGTTCTCAAATTTATAAAATGAATACATTGTTCATTTAATTTTGTAGCATGACTTTATTTGTTACAAGCATTGAATTACCTTTAGAGTAAAAGTTTTTAAAAAAAAATCTTAAAATTCATCAACTAAAATTAGATTCATTTGAACCATTCTTAATGGTAAAGGTTTTGAACTTCCAGAATTCATGTATTACACTAGTCCTTATATATTAGTTGTCAAAATTTTGGTTAAAATATATATATATATATATAATATTATGTGAAGTTGATTAAAAAAGAAGTTTCAACCATACTATTTTTATTTACATATTCCTTTGTCATTTTACACTTATAAACTAACTTTTAGTCAATAATGTCTTTAAATTGCTCCTTCGTCTTTTTTTTTTTTTTTTTTAAATAGTCCCTAATATTTTTAATTTTATTTATATTAGTCATTCATCTTTTTCTTGTTCAAAATAGCGACTAATGTTTTATTTTAGGATTATTTACATTTTAGTAACCCGACTTTTTTGCAATAATAAAAAAAATCTTGAACTTTTTGAATTATTAAAAAGGTCCCTAATTTTTTTTAATTAATAAAAAGGCATCTCTCAAGCACCATGACACCATTTTTCATCGACGAAGCTAATATAGCAACTACATTTTATTAATATTACAATAAAATGACATAAAATACGCTTCAACATCCTTATTCTTACTTTACAAGTACGAAATTTTAAATATTAATTGTGGTCGCCAAAAGGTGTTTTTTTTTCCTTTTTGTTTGTTAAGTGTGAATGTGGTCGCCATTAAACACAAATCAAACAAACATGAAAAAAGGGACCCACCACATTTTGCGAGCAAGCCTAAATTCCAAGCCGCATATGTTTGACCTCAACCACTCACCTTTTCGAGGAAAAGGGATGGTGCTTTTTGTGTATTATGTAAAGGTCATCTGTTTTCTCTTAATTTATTTCAAAATATAGTTATTAAAAGGTATTTTTATCATTTTATTGTAACATTAATGAAAACGTAGCTATCACGTCAACTCTATCGACTAAAAATGACATTATCAAGTCAAAGATAAGCCTTTTTATTAATGCGACAAAAACTTAAGCGCCTTCTTATTATTACAACAAAACTTAGAAGCCTTTTTAATAATTCAAAAAGGTCTAGATCCTTTTATTATTTCTAGAAAGATCAAGGTATTAAAATGTAAATAACAATTTATTTAAATTGGCCTATCATCTGTTAATTTTTATCTAACCTTAGTCACAAGATGATGAACCAACAAAATAAAACATTAAAAACTATTTAAAAAAAAAAAAAGATAAAGAACCAATTTAAATAAGCATACAAACATTATGTACTATTTTGGACAAAAGAAAAGATAACCAACTTAAACAAACATAAAAAATATTAAAAATAGAGTAAATAAGTCAATCATCAACATTCACCCATATTTTGAAGTTAAAACTATCAAGTTCAGAAAGTCACAGAAATCACCAGCACCAGCGCCAGCACCATGAAAGATTGATATAATAGGTCCTCAAGTACAAGTGATTAACATATTAAAACAGCACAATGCAGTAAAAACGATGATACGAACCCGGAAGGAAATTAAAGCTTAAGAGCCTGCGCATGGTGACGAATGTGATCCTCGATGAAGGTGGCGATAAAGTAGTAAGAGTGGTCATAACCGGGCTGTAGTCTCAGTAGAAGTGGCACGTTAGCCTTCCTACATGCTTCTTCAAACTTGTTTGGCATCAGTTGTTCTTTCAGGAACTTGTCATCCTCCCCCTGATCATTGCATGACAAGACAATACGTAAGACTCCGTTTATTTTGACTGAAAAGCTTTTCTATCACGTCCCTATAGTTTTATAGTACAGATGAGTAGCACTCCTTGCTTTTACAGAAAATGTCTTCCTTCATATAGAGAATGTCGACTTCTTCTCATACAGAAAGAATGCCAGTTTCCTTTACAGCACGGTAAACATTTTACAGGGTAATGCTATGTCATGTATCTTATTTCAACCTCAACTTAATCGGGTGTGAATTTCATATAGATATATGTAATGAAATTAGTTTCTTCAACTAAAAAAACAAAAAATTTTAACAAAAGAACATTCACCGATGAATATATTTAGAGAAGAAAAATTTTTCAAACTGAAAATGTTTTACCTTAAACCGAATGAGTTGCAGATGTATATGTACATGATATTGTACTGAGTTATCATAAACGGTGAGATCAGCAAGCATAGAGGAAAATATTTTCAATTAAAAATATTCTTTCTTAGAAATTGTCTTTCTAGCTAAAGAAAATGATTTTATTCTATAAACTTATACAAGGTTCATGCTCCCAGGTGCTTCGTGCTCAGATAACGAGGGACGAAGTTTTTCAGGTGGTTAAGTAGCTCAGAAAATTGAAGGCCCCCGGACCTGACTGCTATCCTGTTATTTTTTACCTGAACTTTTGGAACATAATTGAGAATGACATCATAGATGCGGTGAAGGCATTTTGTGAAAGTGGTAGAATGCTAAAAAAATTTAATGAAACTGATATAGTCCTTATCCCGAAGATAAAGAGACCAGAAACTGTCATTTACACGATAATTTCGAAAATAATCACGAACCGGCTCAAGCCGCTCATGCCGTTGCTAGCCACCCCATTACAAGCAGCCTTTATTGACGGACGACAGATACAGGATAATATTATAATCGCCCACGAATTATTCCACATAATGTGCTTAAGGAAAAGGGGTAAGAAAGGGTTTATGGCTTTGAAAGTGGACTTGGCAAGAACCTGTGACCAAGTCAATTGGGCTTTCCTTGAATATGTTTGAGTAAAGTTTGGATTTCATATCACTTCTGTTCAGTGGATAATGCAATGTATTTCTACAGTGTCAGTATGCCCACTTGTTAATGGAACCCAGTTGGGATCTTTCGCTATTGGCAGAGGGCCTCATCCAGGTGATCCTCTATCCCAATACTTGGGACCCGCTTCATATTAATAAAAACACTCCTTCCATTACGCACTTGTTGTTTGCCGATGATTGAATTATGTTTTTTGAGGCAAATGTTGCTGTGTGTATAAAAGTTAAAAGGGTAATTGATGTTTTCTACTGAGCATCGGGCCAAGAGATTAATTTTTCAAAACCAAAGGCCTTCTTTTCATCAAATGCGGATCCGTGTAGTAAACTGGACTGTCTAAATGTCTTCGGAGTGGATCCTATAGGGGGAGAGGAAAAGTATTTAGGAGTGCACCTTGTACGGAGTAAATCAAAAAAAGGGGCGCCAGATTATATTACTGAACAAATAAGAAAGAGACTTGAGGGTTGGGCAAACTCTCTTCTCTCCCACACCGGGAGGGAGGTTTTAGTGAAGTCAGTCCTAGCGGCCATTCCGTTGTATGTCATGCACTGTTTAAAATTACCCAAATATTTTTGTCATAATATCAACAAACTAATTGCTACTTTTTGGTGGAAAGGGGCCTCAGATGACAAGAAAGTGATCCACTAGGTAGATTGGAAGACCGTGTCGAAACCAAAGAATCTAGGGGGCATTGGAATTAGAGATTTTGAAGGCTTTAATCTTGCATTATTGGTAAGCAAGCCTGGCGTCTGTTCAAAAATCCTGACGCTTTTCGGGTGAAGATTGTTAAAGGTATTCACTTCCCAAAGACTTTACTTTTGAATGCTCATCTCGATGCTAATCCATCATGGTGGTGGAGAAGCATCCCTAAGGGGAGGAAATTTATTTTAAATGATTTGTTTTGGACGATCGGGAATGGTTTGAAAGTGAACATATGGAATGATAAGTGGGCTCCAGGAATAAATGATTTACCGCATCTGAACCAGACAATGAATGCCTTAGGGGTGAGCAAAGTGGCGGACCTTATTGACATTAATGCTAGGAGGTGGAATTTGGACAAAGTCCGAACTTTATTCTCACCTCATTTAGTCCAACATATAGTACCCATTCCTATAGGGGGGCCGGGGATAGAAGATGATTGTGTTTGGAAGTGAGCAAGGAATGGATTTACAGTGTCAAGGACGCCTATAGCTTTTGGCCTTCTAAGGAGGCTATGGGTAGAAGTAATTGTCTGACTTCTACTTCAAGGACCATGAATAAACTCTTTTCTCGGCTATGAAGTATATCTTGTGAACCAAAGATTAAATTTTTTCCCGTGAAGTGTCTGTATAATGCTATTGCTTCGAACGAAAATATGTTCAAAAGGAAGTGACTTCCCCAATCTATGCTCGATGCAATAGGGATGTTGAAACAGCGGAACATATTTTGTTCCTCTGCCCATAAGCAAGATCCTTGCCAGGTCTTGGGCTGATTGATGCAGACAAACTTTTTAGGCTGAGGGTCCTCGGAAACAGCCTCCCTTCAGGGTAGCCCCCTGAAGGGGGAAGGCTGCGTACATCTACCCTCCCCAGACCCTGCTTTTGCGGGAGCCCTTGGAGGCACTGGGTTTGCTGCTGCTGTTGTTGTTGTTGTTGCCCATATGCAAGATCCGCGTGGATTGCATCAGGAATTGGATTTAAACCCGACCCTAGTGGTTTCCCGGCTTTTGCAGTGTGGCCGGATATGCTAATTAACAAGTTTAAAGATGATAGTTCATTCATTTCTAAATGTGTTTACTTTTGTTGGTGTTTATGGAAATCGAGATGCAATTTTATTTTTAGGAGAGAAGACCTTCGCCTAAACCTCGTGGGTAGGAAGGCCTTGGCTGAGGCTAATTTGTTCATTTCAGCTCATATGAGAGATACTTGTGAGGAGATCCCTTCTGGATCTTGTGCTGCAGCGGCCTTGTGTTGGAGTCCTCCTCCAGCTGATTGTATTAAAGTTCGATCCCTCTTCCACGCCTAGCCGGGAAGACGTCAACATCAGATCTGACGCCATATCGAAAAGGAGAGCTTCGGGTACTTGGGGTCCATGATACAGCACAACGGCGAAGTGGACGAGGATGTCAACTACCGGATTAAAGCGGGGGTGTCATAAGTGGAGGATGGCCTCCGCGGTACTTTGTGATAAAAAGTTCCTCTAGACGGTTGTGAGGCCAACCATGACGTATGGGGCGGAGTGCAGGGCGTTGAAACAACAGCACACACAGAAGATAAAGGTGGCGGAGATGCGAATGCTGAGGTGGATGTACGGACACACAAGGAAGGATAGGATCAGAAACGACGTCATAAGAGGCAAATTGGGCGTGGCCTCCATTGAAGATAAATTGAGAGAGCAACGTTTGAGGTGGTTCGGACATGTCAAAAGGAGACCGGACAACGCTCCAGTAAGGAGATGCGAACAACCCCTAACTACACTAGGCAAAAGAGGAAGAGGCAGACCAAAGAAGAGATGGCAGGAGACGATCCGACAAGACCTCACCCACCTAAACCTTCAAGAGGAGATGACCTTAGATAGGGCCCAATGGAGGGCTAGCATAGGGGTAATAGATGCTCCAGTTGGAGTACGGTAGTCGAGCTTACTAGTGTTAGGCCTTGACATCCTCTTGGCGCATGTAGGTTGTGTACTTGCTTCATGAGCTGCTACTTGCCTACGTATCTTTAACTTATCTTTATCGTTATCTCTATCCTTACCTCTATCTTATCTTTTGATTTCTGCTTGACGTGGCTTGCGTTGAGTTTGTTGTTTTGCTCCCCGTATGTTTTGCCCTACTCATGCTTTGATACTCTCCTGCTGCCACGTCACATGCTCTATACGGCGAACCTGCTTCTCAAGTTGGGGGTCCTCAAAAACAGCCTCTCTTCAGGGTAGCCCCCCGAAGGGGGAAGGCTGCGTACATCTACCCCCCCCCGGGGACCCTGCTTAGGCGGGAGCCCTTAGAGGCACTGGGTTTGTTGTTGTACTGATGCCTGTTGGAAAGAGGGGAAAAAGGCAGAGGATGCTGCGGTGGCTCAAGACAGCTCGGGCATCATGCAAGGAGGTTGGTGTTCATCTTTTGGGCTTTTGATCCTCTGGTTGCGGAAGTTCTTGCCATTAGAGGAGCTTGTCCTTTGGCTATCAATGAAGGATGGAAGAACGTCATTATTGAATCAAATTGTCGTGCAGCTATAGATGCTCTCAAGAGAGAAACTGATGTTCTTTGGTCTATTTTGTCTCTAATTAGGGACATTATTACGCTTAAGGTTGCGTTTGATTGTATTTACTTTTGTTGGACTCCTCGGGCTTGTAATAGGATAGCCCACGTAGGAGCTATGCTCCATTTTGTTAATCGATGTAATCATGGCTGGTGGCTCCGCACCACCACAACTGTATGACGTTTATGTAAATGATTTAGTACTGGTATAATGCCCATTTGCGTCTGATCAAAAAAAAAGGTTCATGCTCAGCTAAGTTGAGGTTAAAATAAAGCATATGACGCAAGATTAAGACGGAAAGCATTTTTTCCCGTTGGTGAAGGAAAATTTTTCACCTTTTACTTAATTGAGGGAAATATATTCGTATTTTGTGGTTATTGCTATATGATGTTATGCAAAGAAACAATTGAATTATGGTGGCAAATGTTTTCTATCAAAACAAACGAAGTCTTAAATGACACTTAAATCATGAATCATAACAGAATATCGTAAGTTCTCTATGCATGTAAATAAAGTGAGGCTCTACCTGATCAATTAGAATGGTTGCAGCAACATCATGGTACTTTGAGATCAAATAAGTAGCATCATATTCCTGCAAGTTTACTGAAATTGTGTTAGAAATTCGTCACGAGTTAATTACTCTGTTGGTCTCTCGTCCTTTCTTTTGTTCAAAATGGTCCCTGATATTTGTGAGTTTGCTCAAATTGGTGGTTCATCTTTTCTTTTGTTCAAAATAGTCCCCAATGTTTTATTTTATGACAACATTGGCACCTCATCTAGTGACCGAAAATAGGTAAAACTAGAAAGATAAAGAGACTGATTTTGTCATAAAATAAACCATAAAGACTATTTTTGAACATTTATAAACATTAAGGACTATTTTAAATAAAAAAAGATAAAGGACCAATTTGAACAAACTTACAAACATTAAAGACTAGCTAAGCAAATAACTCCATATAGAACCTTTTTGTTTTCGATAAAAAAGCACATATGGAACTGAATTAACAGAATAGCCAAGAGGAGAGGAGAATGAAAAGATCAAATGAATCTGATGTTACCTCCCAGTCAGCCTTGTTTCCTCCTAGATAGTTTGTAAAAGCCTTCTGGCCCCACGGACAGTTCATAGGATTTGCAATTGGAGCAAATGCTGACACTGACTGCAGTAAGAGAAATTCATGTCAAAAGCATGGACTTAATTTCTCATTTAACACATAAAAGCCAACTATATTTGTTATTTTCATTCACTCTTCAATTCTTCTCCCTCTCCCTCTTCCTTTTAGTGCATGTCTTTGTTGGGGGGGGGGGGGGGGGGGGGGGGGGGGGTGGTGGGTGGGGTGTGAGGAGAAAAGATCAAGATCTAGATTGAGAATACTTGAAAATAATACGAATTATTGTAATTGTTGTCTCTGATCATGTAATATTAGTTACTATTTTAAGATTAGAATTATACTCTTATCAAGTTAGTTTGTTATTACTAATTTAGGAATATCTTTTCTATTCGGACTTTGATTCTATATCTTCATAACTATTGATGGGACCAAAGGCCAGAGAGAGAACATTAGACTATTTGGAAAAAAGTCAATTATTTCTGTTTCTTAAACACAAGGATACTTGATTGGGACCATGGCTATTCAACTGTCCTGTAGACACAAGGATGTCTAGAAACCCTCTCGATTAAACACAAGAATGCTTAATCTCCATCAGGGATGTTAGCATCTTGCCAAACAATGACAGTTCGTCAGGGATGAGGGGGTCGGAGAGAGGAATAAGCATGACAATATCTTCTTCCTGGACAGAAAATAACCGTGTACCTTATACTTATCAAGGTTCTTCAGGTAGATTGTCACTGCACCATGCCCTCCCATAGAATGCCCCGATATCGATGCGTGTGATGTGTCAAGCTGTGGAAAGTTTTCACTCAAAAGTTGTGGTAGCTCTTTAACAACGTAGTCGTACATGCGCCAGTTCTTCCACTTTTCTTGTGTAGCATTGAGATAGAATCCAGCACCTATATGTAAAACAAAGGGGGTTGATGAGGAAGAGAGATTACTCGTCATTTACTGAAATAAAAACTTCAATTTTTCTAGAAATCCATCACTTTTGACATAGTTTGGAAGATAAATCCACCAGTTACTCTTGCATTGGACTCGGAACTATCAGCCATAATAATCAAAAAGATTTTTTATACCAAAGGTTCACTGTTCATGTACTTTACCGATTGCGTTAATTTAGGCCTTGTAGGTTTAATTTTGTCAATTTAGCTCTTGTACAAGTTGCATTGAGTCAATTTGATCATTGAGTAAAATTTGTGTTATGTTAATGGAGGAATCTTTAATGGTATGGTCACAGATTAGTTTAAATTAGGTTAATGGGTGAGTTTAAATTGGAAGCATTTACAATGATTGTGCCATTAAAAAGATCACTTCATTGACTTAACATAAATTTGACCATAGGACTAAATTGACACAATAAGCAAAAGTAAACGGAGTCATGGACCTTTGGCGTAAATAACCCTAGTCAGAGAGTAAATTGAATGCCTTAAGTCCTGCATTTCATACCTACACCGAAGTCCCAGCTGTCTGCTTCTCCTTCAACATTAAGCCCTCCTAGAATAAGAACAGGAACACAACAATCAAATGTAGCTTCCCATAACATAATTTCATAGCTGTAAGGATCAAAATGAAAGATAGCAATTTGTGGGCAGAAAAAAGTATGGTATGAAATATTAATGTAAACGATGCTAAGAAGAAACTTTAATGTCTTCATTTCTTTTATCTACAAACAACAACAACAACAAACCCAGTGCCTCAAACCAAGGTCACGGGGGGGGGGGGGGGGGGGGGGGGTAGCCTTCCCCTTCAGGGGGCTACCCTAAAGAGAGGCTGTTTCCGCGGACCCCCAACCTGAGAAAGCGATTCCGCCGCATAGAGCGAGTGACCTGGCAGCAGGAGAGAAACAAATGAGTAGGGCACACACACGGCAAGCACAACAACAAACAAACAAACACACAGACATAAAGCAAGCTACATTGGCGTGAATCGAAGAAGAAAGAGATAGAGATAGAGGTAAAGAATGAAATAGGGATAGGGATAGGGATAGGGATAGAACTAGAGATAAAGATGAAGATAGGATAAAGATACGTAGGCAAGTGGCAGCGCCAGAAGCTAGTACACCACCTACAAACGCCAACAGGATGACGAGGCCTAGAACTAGTAGGCTCGACTACCCTACTCCAACTGGAGCCTCTATTACCCCTATGCGAGCCCTCCATTGGGCCCTATCTACGGCCATCTCCTCCCGAAGGTTTAGGTGGGTGAGGTCTTGTCGAATCGTCTCCATCCATCTTTTCTTCGGCCTGCCTCTCCCTCTTCTGCCTAGCGTAGTAAGGGGTTGTTCGCATCTCCTAACTGAAGCATTGTCTGGTCTCCTTTTGACATGTCCGAACCACCTCAGACGCTGCTCTCTCAATTTATCTTCAATGGAGGCTGCGCCCAATTTGCCTCTTATGACGTCGTTTCTGATTCTATCCTTCCTTGTGTGTCCGCACATCCACCTCAGCATTCGTATCTCCGCCGTCTTCATCTTCTGTGTATGCTGTAGTTTTATCGCCCTACACTCCGCCCCATACGTCATTGTTGGTCTCACAACCGTCTTATAGTATCTACCCTTTAGCTTCAGGGGGAACTTTCTATCACAAAGTACCGCGGAAGCCATCCTCCACTTATGCCATCCCACTTTAATCCGATAGTTGACATCCTCGTCCACTTTGCCGTTGTGTTGTATCATGGACCCCAGGTACCTGAAGCTCTCCTTCTTCGATATGGCCTCAGAACCGATCTTGACGTCTTCCCAGCTAGGCATAGAAGAGGGATCGAACTTGAGTTCCATGTGCTCGGTCTTGGCTCTGCTTAGTCGTAAACCCTTCGACTCCAGTACCCCTCTCCACAGTTCCAGCTTCTCATTTACCTCATCCCGCGACTCCCCCACCAACACAATGTCATCTGCAAAAAGCATGCACCAAGGTATACATCCCTGGATGTGCCTAGTGAGCTCGTCCATAACCAGGATGAACAGATAGGGGCTCAAAGCTGACCCTTGGTGTACCCCTACTGTAATTGGGAAAGCGTCTGTCTCCCCATCCACGGTGCGCACCGTAGTCTGTGCCTCCTCATACATGTCTCTAATGGCTCGGATGTAGGGCGCGGGGATGCCTTTCCTGTCCAAAACTCTCCAAAGGACCTCCCTTGGCACTCTATCATATGCCTTTTCTAAATCAATGAAAACCATATGAAAGTCCTTTTGTCTCTCCCTGTATTGCTCTATCATCCGCCTTAGGATGTGAATGGCCTCTATTGTTGATCTCCCGGGCATAAATCCGAATTAGTTCTCGGACACCTCTGTCTGTTGCCTTACCCTCCTCTCTATGACCCGTTCCCACAACTTCAGAGTGTGGCACACTAGTTTGATACCCCGATAGTTGGCGCAGCTCTGAATGTCGCCTGAATATGAACCACGAAATACTAATATATAAAATATTACAAATATTCCATCGAAACTCATCATTCACAATTTAAAACGTGGAATTTTTTTCTTGGGAAATTAATACTTAGGCACCTAAGTTCGACCATTTATCAAATAGGTACCCTAAAATTTCAATATGTATAATGAGGTAACTTGAGGTTTGAATAATTTATCACATAAGTAACCTATATTGGAATTTTATGAGTTTTTGTAATAACCTAAATTTTATATAGAAAAAGCTAATGTAATGCATGAATATGGTAATATATCAGTCATGTCATGTTTTTAACAAAAATTTTACGAATTATGATAAAAGTTAACTTAAATCTGATGTAAACTACCTATGTAATGCAAAAATCATGTGTCACAACACTTTTTGGCAAAAAGAATCAAATTCTAATGAAGATGTCTATATATTACTGAAATCATGTTCCACTTTAGCATTTTTCAATAAAAATCTATTGAATTTTAGCCTAAGGTTACCTAATTAATAAAATTTTACAACTTTAGGTACCTAAATAAAATTTTTGAACGTCAAGGTACCCCATTGTATATTTTGAAACGTCGAGATACCTAATTGATAAATGGTTAAACTTTAGGATACATAAATGATAATTTCCTTTTTTTTTTTTTTTTTTTTTTTGGTGGGGGGGATGGTGTGGTGTTGGGGTTGTATGCCTACATTCTCATGCCATGACAAGAGTTCAAGGCCACAAGGTGTTCACAATGAAAAAGGTTCTTGAGCTTGGGTTAGTAGGATTTATGGTTCGTTGTTGACCATGATAACGTTCTTACATTTGGGTTAAGGAGTTCAAAGACAGGGTAACATAAAAATGAGACACAGATATTCAATATTGCTAGGCTCACATAATGCGCTAACGAACTTCACTATTAGAAATGCAGTAAAATAGATGGAATTTGGAAAACACGACTCCATGTTGAAAAGATCTATCCCGAAGTGGTTAAAATAAATAAGAATCAATCTTTCATCTACTAAACCTCATTACAACTAGGACATCATATTCAGTCGTACAAGACATGAGTGAAAGGAGAAAATAACCTACAAGAAATACAAAAAATGTTCAACTAGACAACAATACAAGTCGACTAGAAAGGAATATTGGGATTTTCAAAGACCATATACAAAGTTAATTTCTCATGGGGAAAAGTAGTCTTTTTATGAGTTTTCGGGACAAAGAACTTTGAAGGCTTTGTTGACATAGCCTTAGTTGATGTGTAGAGCGTTTTGAAGGCTTTACATTATGAGTTATTGGGTTGCTTTTGTTACATGATCATAATTTTAAAATCTTGCCCTTAGCTTCTTGCACTAACTTTCTCTCTTACTAATATTTCTTTTTTGATAAGAAACCAATTCAAGACGTCCTCTGTCGTCACATATAAGCTCAAACATGGAAGGACATGGCGTTAATAGATCAAACTAATGCATTGGAGAAACAGGCGTAAGAGTTACTTGGAGATGTGTCGGGGGCAACAAGAGCAATCCCCTCGCTAGACACGGCACGTTGAGCTCCAGACTTGATCATAAAGTTCTCATCTGTGCAGGTAAGCCCAGATAACCAGTAAAGCACCTGCGCCGTTGATAAGGTTTTTTATTTTTTTATTTTTTTTAACATTTCAGTACTTTACTAGGTGGCATAGAGCGTTGAACATAGATAAAGAAACTAAAACCAGTGATCTTGAAAGAAGAGGAAAGAATCATCAACAATATATGGAGACATCTCATCACGATAATGCCCAAATAAGGGTAAAGTCTATAAATAGACACTATATTGTATTAGCAAAGCAATGAAATCAAATGTAATTTCTATCTCTTCTTGCTTATCTCTTTAATTTCAGCCAATTTTCTGTGTTTCAATTAATTTTTGTCTATATCAATTTTGGTTTGTAACATTGATATCAGAGTCATAAATCTTGCACCTTGGACTCCCGGCCCTATGGAGGACTGATAACATCCTTTGGAGGGTTGGTCTCAAATCGTGACTTCGGTATCACAATATTCGCCCGGGACAAGAATCACCTCTAGTTCGTAGTTAGTGAGCCCTAATAAGACCTTTAAAAATCCTAGCAAATGTAATGAATAACCATAAAGTATTACGAAGAGTATTGTTAAATTTCACTAGGCCTCATACCCGACCCATGAAGTTGGCATATATATGAGGTTCACATATGAGCCCAAGTGGAGTTCCATCCTAAAACCAATTGGCATCAGGTGAAGTAGCACACTAGATTTATAAATTGATCTCTTCTCTCATGCAACTCCAATGTGGGATTTTTACTAGACTCACATATCAAATCCTTAACAAGTATATTGAAATGAAGACGAGTATCTCCACTGAATTAACAGCAAACTAAGACATGGATATGGAGGGTAATTGTACAAATTCATCATAAAGATGAAAAGTTGTTCAGCACTAGTTCATTTTCAGAACATTCACTCATAATAAATTTAAGGGCTTACTAATTCACCTGTTTACTTATATTATGAGAATATTTTCAAGAGATCAACTATCCAAAAATTGAAGCTGATAGGTGAAGGTTCAGAAATGGTTTTATATTCTAATATGCCCCCTCACGCGAATACCATTGGGCTTGAAGTGTGAATAATGCACAGGCTCACCTCATACTTTGTGCTTAAATTATATGAATATTGAAAATGGGGGCTATTGGGATTTGAATTTGTGATCTCTTAATCAACAAGGCTTTGATACTATGTAGGGGCATAAATAAGCCAAGCTAGCTCATCATAAAGCATGAAAGGCTCGCTCGTTTCAAGCTCATGCCTAATGAAGCTCGAGCTCGTAGGCTCACAAGCCTAAATGAGGCTATCTTAATATAGTTTATAAGCTTAAATCTGTCCAATCAAGCCATGTTTGAACCTAAATGAACCAAGCCCAATCCTAAACGAGCTTAAAGGAGCCTAGATTGAGCTTTCAAATTGCAAGCTTAGTTTGGAGATCAATGAGCCAAGCTTGAGCTCAACCCAGCCCAAGACCACGATGAGCTAAGCTTGAGCTTGAAGTTTCCAAGCTCGACGAGCTTTGAGTTGAGCTAAATGCAAATGAACTGAGTCTCAAGCGTAATGAGCTCGAGCTCAGCTCAAATACACCACTGTACCATGTTCAAAAACCAACTATTCTAAAAGCTTAAGCAAATGGATGACGGACCTGATATAGTTTTATATTCTAACAAATGTCCGAGCATCAAAGTCCAATTTAATCAACATTAGGTCAGAAAACGATGAAAGCAAACGAAACAACACTATTACAGAGACTAAGAGGCCATACAGAATCAAAAGTGGAATCGATAAAATCTGTCGATTTATTTTCAAAATAAGTGAAAGGTAGCTTGTCTGTTTGGCTTTTTCTTTTTTCTTCCCCGCCCTCTCTTCTGGCAAAGGGGTATGTTCCTTGCAAGAAGCACTTGAAAAGGTATAAATACATCTTCCATTGTCAACATTAAGTGTACCCAACAACTTCCCATCATTCTAAAACTGTTCTCAATCTTACTCTCTCTCTCTCTCTCTATAGTTGCTCCCTACACGCCTTAAAGTCCATTCATGATTCTAAGGCCTCGTTTGGTATGCGGAAAGTAGACGAGGTAAGTTTCAATTCATGGGAAGTGTCGTTTGTGGGCCTTGCTTGGTATGCGGGAAGTAGGCAGGATTTGGGAAGCTAGAATTGCTAAGTAAGTTTCAATTTCAAAATGGGGAAAGTACCTTACCTAGTTCCCCCTAGGTAAGTTCTACTTCCTCTATAACTTTTAATTCATATGACAGTTATAACCCCTTCTAATTTGTAATTATGATAAGTTTACCCATTACTCCTTCTCTCAGTGATGTTAAAAGATTGGCCATGGGCATAATAGTCATTTTAATTGTATTTCGTGGGAAATAGTTGTGTCAACCAAACAAAATATAGGAATTGAATTCCCATGAAGTTCTATTTCCCATATGGGCAACCAAATACTTTTATACTACTTTTTGGAAAGTTGACAAGGAAAGTGAATTCCTGGGAAGTACAATTTCCTGTAGGAATTTAATTCATTCGGCAACCAAATGAGGTCTAAGTACCCAATTCTAAATGCTATTTGTTAGGTTAACTGTAAAGCCCGGTGGTATTAAGCCTTGTTTATAAGGTATAGGATTGGACTAATCTTATTTAGGCCCATGATAACATGGTGACTCTGTATATACATAGGGTTAAGTATGTAACCATTATGGTTAAAAATGATTGAGAATTGAGTTGTCTCATGTAAACTTTCAAAGTTATAGTGAATTATTGTGCACTCCAGCATAGGTAGTCATAATAAGAGGCTGAGAGAGTCCAACACTAATTTCCCTAACCAAATAAGCATAAGAAAACAGGAAATGATGAAGATCAAAACATACAGGGAAGTTGAAGTTGTGAGAAGGAGAAGGAGGAAAGTAGATAGAGAAAGTCATGGAACAGCCAAGAGTAGGGCTGAAGTGGGTGTATCTCTTGTTGTACCCTCCGAACATTTTCGAGCTGCTTATTTCTCTCGGCTTCGTCTCCATCTCTCTCTCTCTCTATCTCTCTCTCTCTCTCTCAACTCAACTGAAGACGATGAAGGCAGGGGCTTGCTTCAGCTGCGGATTGGGCCGTTTCTTCCTTTTAGGCTTTTTTTGTTCTGTTTTTTGGGTTAAACACATGTTACCCTATCTAATTATTTAAGGCTACGAGCCCATCTCTCTAAGCCCTCCATTTACTAATCGGAGAAATTTCCGGCAATGTACTATACGCGATCGTTTTATGAGGTATAACACCCCATCCCATAACTACACCCATAATTTTAACGTGGAGTTTGTTTCCTGATCACGGGATGGGGGAGGTCACTAGATGTTGCTTTTTGTTACAAAGGCAAAGTAAATTCAAAAACCAAATTTTACAAAATCAAAGCCATGCATGAATTACAGAAAAAACCAACAAATCGGGGGAAAAAAAGAGAGAGAGAAAGAGGAAGAGATTGTAGATTTAAACTTTATCAAATTGGAACTTTAAGCATTCTCACTGCCACCAAATTCACGAGAGATACGTAAAAAAAAGAAGACATAATGCACAGCCAATTGAGAAATAGCCATGCTCCCAACTCGATTATGGTAAGTTCACTTGTGTACGTAATTAAATACATAGAATATTTTCTTTCTAAATTTTTGTAGAATTCTATTATGATAGCGGACTATTGATAGCATTTACTTATGTATATTATTTTTGACAATTAACCACGCAAGAGCCTTTGAGACACTATAACTGTTGTTGTTGTAGCAGCAGCCATGCAGCGAGCACTGAATGAACTACTCTTTCGCCTTTTAATTATGTATTTATGTAAGAGTCCTCGCATGTCCCTTTCCAATTTAATGTACTTTTAAGCACGAAATAAAAATTACTTAGAGGATTCATAAAAACAATTTACTTTACTAAATTATCCACTAGCAAAAAAAAAAAAAAAAAAAAAAGCACAGTACATAAAAATAAAAATTACTTTTGTTTTACCCTGTTGCAAACTGTCAAGGGAATATGGATCCGCTAATTTCTGGTCTCCTATGCACAAACTTTTAATCCCTTGTTTGTCAACAACATGGTTGACAAAAATCTCTACTCCCATTTAATAAATTTTAAAGAAGAATAATATGGAGTAAAAACTTACTTTTATTACCTTTTTTTTCCTATAATTTTCTTTAACCCCCAACTTGTGGGGCAAAAAGAGAGGGAGAGAAAAAAAAAAGGTAAGTTTTTAACAAATTTTGAACATTTTTTTCCTTATATAACTATTACTCTTTTTACTCTTACTCTTTTATCCAATTGACAAATAAGAATAACTCGTTTATCCGTCTTTACTCTTATCTCTTATAATTTGACATATTTAAATAAGGGTAGAATATTACATTATCCTCCCTTTTTTACCTCCTTTACCCAGTTACCAAACAAGGCACTTAATATTACCACCCCGAGAGCATGATATGGGCAAAATATAGAAATGCCCGTTGAACTTTCTTATTAAACACAGGAAACTCCTTGCACTTTCATTTTTATATAACACACCCCCCCTGAATTTTATAAAACACAACACATTATCTACACTTTTAATTTCGTAAAATTGCTCCATGAACTTTATAATTAAACACAACACATTTTCATTGGCACGCTTATTTGCGTAACTGTGTACTTGTGCTCTTGAGCATTTGCATAAGTGCTGACTATTTGCTAGCAATGACATTCCATTGTACTTTGTTGTGTAGGGCTTGGCATGTGCTATGTACTACTCTAATGTTATGTTGCTCTCATGCTTCCAGGTTCTATACTTCCTTGACGACACGCTCCTCAGGTTGGGAGTCCTCGAAAACAGCCTCCCTTTAGGGTAACTCCCTGAATGAGGAAGGCTGCGTACATCCACCCCCCAGACCGTGTGTATGCGGAAGCCCTTGTGGCACTGGGACTGCTGTTGTTGTTGATGTTGCTACTTTGTTTGGCAATGCAGTTTGCCTCAAATGAGAGGAGAGAAAGAGAAGAACATTTGGGTCAAATGAAAGAGATGTGGATTTAGTATTATGACAGTTTCAAAAATTGATACAAATAGACCCGATCACCACAACTTGACTTAGCTCTGAGCTGACTCATATGACACGTCTGTATCGTGTTAGCATGTTAGTACAAACTCTTACAAATCTCGCAAATGGGTAACCAAGAGATCTTGTGTCGAGGGCACCTAATCACTTTCCTTAATACTTATTTCGGGGTGGGAAATAGTCTCGGGGATACAACGATAACAAATAACAATGAAGCGAGGGTGTGTAAGAGGAGAGATAGAAAAGATGAATGAGAATAAAGTTTTTACCAAAACACTTTCACAATCTCATAAGAACTCTTGTCTTTACAATTGCAAATCATTTGATATTTCAAAGTGCTTTTCCATATGTTTCAATAGAGTGAAAAAGACGTTCCAATACATCAACCAAAGAACCGCAAAAAACAAAAAAAAAAACCACGCACAACAACTGTCAAAACTGCCGTGTGTATCGACACACAAAGCCTGTGCATCGACACACAGTTCAGCACACAGGTTACTGTAATCTATATGACGAAGTGTGTGTCGACACACACTTCAACACACACCCTTGCTGTAATATCTGTGTGTCGACACACAGAATCTGTGTTTTGCGGTTCTGCAAGATCTGTGTGTCAATACACAGACACCTCTTCTCAGTTCTGTCCCCAGCTGGTGAAGACATGTTTATAGTTAATCGGATCGAAAATGGTAGACCATGCTTTGAACCATATAACTCATTTGACTAACCGAACACATCTACACACACAAGACGTACTTTCCATACACACCCTAGAAATCCCAGATCGAGACATTTGTAGCCTTGTGTCCTGTACTGATGCGTCCCATATTTACGCATCTTTTAATTGATATTTTAATTATTTTACACCTATTTAATTATAATTTTACACTCATTTCGGCAATTTTTATGTCCAACAGGTTTGAAATTAAAGTTCCAAAAATTGTCAAATGTTGGCGCAGATGAGACAAATTCGATGCGTAAACAATTAAATCAAGTCAATCGAGATTCGGGACAAGAACGTAAAAGCTCAACCCGCACCACTACAGTACCGAGCCGGCACTTTTCATCATCTTCCACCACCAACCCAGCAAGCCCATCACCAACACGCAGGCCCAACCGACCCACACCATCATCGTCATCTCACAATAGCCCAGCTGATACGAACACTCCCGTTCCTAACCCGAGACCCGACTTCGAGGGACCATGATAGGTCATCACCTGATATGTTTTTTTTGGGTTTGGGCCTCATCCTTGGGCCTTGGTAATTAGGGGAGTGGGCCTCTTATTTAGGCCCTAATATATAAATAAGGGTAGTAGAGAGTTTAGAGCTTTTGTGTGTGAAAAGCTGTTTCCCTCTTCTTTTCTCCCCCCTGAGCTGCGGCTCCTCTCTCTGTCTCCCTCTCCCCTTCATTTTTTGCTTCTTACTTGTAATCACTACTTATCTAATATAATACTACAAATACTTGGGGCCATTGAAGCCCTGTAGCTACAATTTGGAGTGCGGTTTTTCCTTTCTTGAGTTTGGATTGTTCGAGTTTGAGTTGCTCGGTATCAATTGGTATCAGAGCAAGTCCATCCTTGGCTGATTTTTTTTTTTCTTCTCTGAGCTCGAGCTCCATTAATGGCGGAAGGCACTCAGTCTCAAGTGACCTTGCGTGATGTTGATGAAGGTAATGAGAGGAGGTTTACTTCGTTAGAGCATTCCATTCATGGCCTACGAGTGGTAGTTGACTGGCTATCTGTACAGATGGGGGGATTGGCACATCTCCTCCATGAAAGGGCACCACCAGCTGCGCAGACACCACCACCAGCCGTGACTCCTCCAACGGACACAGAGGACCCGCATCAGCCAGCATTAAGGGGTAATTATCGACCACCTACTCGCTTAGCTAAAATTGATTTTCCCAAATTTAGTGGGGGTAAAGGAGTGAGTGCTTGGATTAATCGTTGTGAACACTATTTTCATATCGATGGTACCCCAGAGGACATGAAAGTAATGTATGCTAGCGTAGCTCTTGAGGGTGATGCCGAAGACTGGCATGAATCCTTTGAGGAGACCTGGCCAGCCAACACACCCATACCATGGGGCATCTACGCCCCACAAATTAGGGCTCGATTTGAGGAAATGGGGAAAACCTCCTAGCCGCCCTTATGAGGCTACGTCAAACAAGAACTGTGGATGAATTTTTGCACCAATTTGAGGCTTTGACCAATCCTTGTGGGTTGTCGGAGGAGCAAAAAATTAATGCACTATTAGGTGGGTTACGTGATGAGATTTCGGGCCACGTTAAAATGTTCCAACCCCGTACATTACATGATGCTGTGATATTAGCTAGACAACAGGAACGCAATTGTGCTTTTATCGACAAAATAACGGGCAAAGGGGCCTCAAGGTTAGCACCCCTATTACCCACTCCCACCCCATCCGGTCAATCCCAACCCTGGGACCACCCCGATCATCGCAGCGGCTGTTACCCAGCCCTCCCACCCTGCCACGGGTCCCTCCTCGTGGTTCGGTAAGCCTCACACCAGCTGAGATTGACGACCTTCGGGCTCACAATCTTTGTTTTTACTGTCGTGACCGTTTTACCCCCGGCCACCAATGCGCTATGCGCAACTGTGCCCGTGTATTCTGGCTCAAAGCAGATGACCCTGAGCCTGAGGACCCCATAGGTCCCCCACGGTTTGACCCGGACCCTGAGCCTGAGCCCAAGCCCGAGTCTAACCCTCAGATTTCAATTCATGCACTAGAAGGGTTTTCTCAGTGTTAGACTATGCGTGTCGAGGGCCACTGTGATCGTCGCCTTGTCAGTATCTTGATTGATAGTGGGAGTACCCACAACTTTGTGGATACTTCCCTTATTACTCAATTGGGGTATGCTGTTGACCCCACTTTTCGCCCTACCGTAACTGTGGCCGATGGGCAATCAGTAGCTTGTGCCGGGATATGTCAAAACTTTCGTTGGACTCTTCAGGGAGCCCCTTTCACCTCCGATATGTTGATCATTCCCCTCTCCGGTTGTGATATTGTGCTTGGGATT
Organism: Simmondsia chinensis; assembly: GCA_018398585.1. NCBI lineage: Eukaryota > Viridiplantae > Streptophyta > Magnoliopsida > Caryophyllales > Simmondsiaceae > Simmondsia > Simmondsia chinensis. The sequence goes on from JAGTTD010000019.1 coordinate 25,071,491, forward strand.
CAGTGGCTTCGTACATTGGGTAAAGTTACTTGGGATTTTTCAGCTTTACTCATGGAATAGCATTTCGTATTGCGTGGTATACGTACCTCAGGGCTTCGACAGGTTACTGACAGTGCTCTATCATCCATATAGTTTGATCACACTTCGTTTTACGCGGTTACTCCTCTGCAGCCTGAGCTGTTCTCGGTTACTGTAGAACCGCAGACAGTCGGACCTGAACTCTCGAGCCTATTGACAAATTTTGATGATATATTTCAGCCGTTCCAGCGTCTACCGCCCTCCCATCCTGGTTTTGATCATCATATCCCTCTCAAGGACTATAGTACTCCCGTCAACTTGAGACCTTATCGTTATTTGATTTTTCAAAAAGATATTATTGATTCTTTAATTAAAGAAATGCAAGAAGCTGGGCTTATTCGTAACAGCACCTCTCCATTTGCGTCACCTGTTGTTCTTGTAAAGAAAAAAGACGGGACATGGCGTTTATGTGTTGATTACCGTGCCCTCAACCGCATGACAGTAGGACAAGTTCCCAATTCCAATTATCGAGGAGCTTTTGGATGACTTGGGTGGTGCTTTTTATTTCTCGAAATTGGATCTCAAGTCGGGTTATTGGCAAATTCGAATGGCAACCGAGGATATACCTAAGACCGCTTTTAAGACGCACTCCGGACACTATGAGTTCGTTGTTATGCCGTTTGGATTGTCAAACGCACCATCAACATTTCAGAGCCTTATGAATGATATCTTTAGGCCTTATTTACGTCGCTTTGTTCTGGTTTTTTTTTTTACGATATTCTGGTATATAGTCCCACTTGGACCGATCACTTGGCTTATCTCCGCTGTGTTTTCCCCGTACTTCGTTCACATCGCTTCACGGCTAACCGAGCCAAATGCACATTTGGCACGCGTCGCATTGAGTATTTGGGTCATTTCATGTCCGGTACTGGTGTCGAGGCTGACCCACGCAAAGTCCAAGTTGCCCAATGGCCTCGCCCCACATCTATACGCCAGCTTCGTGGGTTTTTGGGCCTTGCGGGCTATTATCGTCATTTCATCCCTCGTTATGGGTCGATCACTCGTCCCCTCACTAATCTCCTACGCAAGGATGCTTTCCTATGGACAGATACAACTATTAAGGCCTTTGAACACTTAAAGGCCGCTCTCACTTAGGCTCCAGTTCTCGCTTTCCCCGATTTTACCAAGACATTTATTGTAGAGGCAGATGCTTCAGGGATTGGTATAGGCGCTGTGCTCATGCAAGAGGGCAGACCCATTGCTTTCATTAGCCGGACCCTCGCCCCCCGCCATCAAGGGTTATCGGTATACGAGAGAGAACTCTTAGCAGTAGTATTTGCTATACAGAAGTGGGAACAATATTTGAAGGGTCGACACTTTATTATTCGCACCGATCAGCAGAGCCTCAAGTTTTTACTTGAGCAACGCCTCTCTACTTCTCTTCAGCACTTGTGGCTGGCCCTCCTGTTGGGCTTTGATTATGACATTGTGTACAAGCAGGGTACTGAGAACAGGGTCGCTGATGCTTTATCTCGACTTTCGGGTACAGAGGTTTTAAGCATGGCTTTGTCATCTATTTCTTCCGACTTCATGACACGATTACTCCAATCTTGGCGTAAAAATCCCATTCTAGCTGAGATTATTCGAGACAAATCCACCGATACCTTGTCTCACCCCCACTATTCGTGGCACGCTGATCTCCTTCGTTACATTGGTTGATTGGCTGTGGGTCGAGACCCCGATCTTCGCCACTCGATTTTTCAATGGATGCATGATTCCCCTCAAGGGGGTCACTCCGGTATAGATGCCACCTTCTGTCACATTCATTCCCTTTTTCATTGGCCTGGGCTCCGCCATGACCTCCAAACTTATATTCGTCATTGTTCTGTTTGTCAACAGTAGAAGTATGACACCTCAGCTCCCGCGGGCCTTTTGCAACCGCTACCTGTTCCAACCACAATTTGGAGCAGTGTTTCGATGAATTTTATTGAGGCCCTTCCCCTCTCTTCTGGGCACTCGATTATTCCGGTAGTCATTGACCGATTAACCAAGTACGCTCATTTCAGCTCTCTTGCTCATCCGTACACCGCAGCTTCCATCGCCCAACATTTTCTGGATCACATCTATCGCCTCCACAGCCTCCCGGATACTATTATCAGCGACTGTGACCCCGTATTTACCAGTACATTCTGGCGCGAGTTAATATCACGGTTGGGCACTCAGCTCAACTTCTCCTCGTCTTACCACTCGCAGTCAGATGGTCAGACCGAGGTCCTTAACCGTTGCCTGGAGACTTACCTTCGTTGCATGATCAGTGAGCACCCGCATCAGTGGCGCAGCTGGCTTCCGCTAGCCGAGTGGTGGTACAACACCACTTTCCAGTCAGCCGCCCAAGCAACACCTTTCGAGTTTCTCTATGGCTATCCTACTCCGATCCACCTTCCATACTTACCGGATGAGTCTATTGTTGAATCTGTTGACCGTACCCTAACTACCAGAGAGGCCACGATCCAGCGCCTGTGTCATCACCTGTTTCGGGCACAGAAACGCGTGAAGCAGTTAGCCGACCGCCACCGCGTGGATCACGTCTTTCAGGTTGGCGACTTCGTTTGGTTGAAGCTCCAACCCTATCGTCAGACTTCCGTTGCTTCTCGCCGGTCTACAAAGCTCTCCCCTCAATACTATGGTCCCTACCGCATACTTGATCGAGTGGGTCCTGTCGCTTACCGTCTGGATCTTCCACCACATGCTTCTATTCATCATACTGTTCACGTTTCACTCCTGAAATGTTGCCTCACAATCTCAGCCAGGAGCACTCCTCTTCCCACCATTTGGCCCCCGGTGGCTACCCCGCCGCAGCCCTTGGCTATCCTTGACCGCCGAGTTGTGAAGCGCCGTCGCATTGCTGCCACCCAAGTCCTTGTTTAGTGGTCTGGTTGCCCCGCCGAAGATGCTACTTGGGAGTTTTTACACGACTTCCAGCTCCGGTTTCTGTCGTTCGACCCTCGAGGACAATGGTCGACTCTTGGGGGGGGGGGGTGTTGATGCGAACACTCCCGTTCCTAACCCGAGACCAGACTCTGAGGGGCCATGATAGGTCATCACCTGATATGTTTTTTTCGGGTTTGGGCCTCATCCTTGGGCCTTGGTAATTAGGGGAGTGGGCCTCTTATTTGGGCCCTAATATATAAATAAGGGTAGTAGAGAGTTTAGGGCTTTTGTGTGTGAAAAGCTGTTTCCCTCTTCTTTTCTCCACCCTGAGCTGCGGCTCCTCTCTCTGTCTCCCTCGCCCCTTCGTTTTTTTCTTCTTACTTGTAATCACTACTTATCTAATATAATACTACAAATACTTGGGGCCATTGAAGCCCCGTAGCTACAATTTGGAGTGTGGTTTTTCCTTTCTTGAGTTTGGATTGTTCGAGTTTGAGTTGCTCGGTATCACCAGCCATCTTCAACAAGTGACTCCATCCCAACCCCGGCCCAAACGCGGCCTGCCCACAGTAACGCAGGCCCTGTTCAACACGCGGCCCGATTCGACCACCAGTGCCAGACCTCTGGCCCGATTCGACCACCAGCATCGACTTAGGGTTTCCCTAGGTTCGATTATAAGAACGGGAGGAGGGGTCGCCGTTGGGGGATTGGTCTCTCTCGCTGGGATTCTTCACCGCCCCTATTGCCTCAGCTTTCTCTCTCTCTCCTGTTTTTTTTCTTTTCCTTTTTCTTTCTTTTCTTTTTTAATTTTTCGTGAAATTGGAACGAGAGCGAAATTAGCGTGGAGATCAACATGAGTTTGTTCAACTTCTTCTTCACCGGATCATCCTTAATGGAGAGCTAACTTGCTCTTTGGGATTAGATGAAATCTTAGCCTTTACTTTTGTTTACTTTTAATTCGGGTTAATTTGATTATTTATATGAATTGCTTGGTTGAGATAAATACTTGAAGTATTATGTTTTTATTGTCTATTCAATTGATATGATTATTGAGTTTGTAACCTTTAATTATTGATATTGATATTTATAAATTAATGCTTTGTGCTTGTAGCCTTATGATTAATTAATCAAGCAATAGTATTAGCCGAATTGTTAATTAAAGTCCATCTTCCGTATGCTTTAGTTAGATGGGGTCAATACGTGATAATTAACAATACGTTAGGTAGAGTCTATTTTCTTTATGCTTTAGTTAGATAGGGTCAATACGCAATACTGACAATATTTCCTTAGTAGGTTGAAACTTGTATCATAAACCACTACCCGTGTGACAATTAATAATCCCAAGTTAAAAGTTAACGCAAAAGTAATTGGCTAACGATGAATTCGAAGCCCTAGGTTCCAATTTAATATACCTTTTCGATTAGAAGTAGATTACTTTAGTTTAATTATTGCTTCCTTAGGTTAAGTAATACAAAAACCTCTCAATTTCATCCAAATCAATTTAAGTCATAGAGTAAAATTCACGCACTCTTAGTCCCTGTAATTCGACACCCTCTCGCCCTACACTTCAATTTAGGTGTGTTTAATAGATAAAGTTTTATATTAAATTTTGATAGACGTACAAAAACACATCAAGATTTTGGCCCCGTTGCCAGGGACTAGGCAATGTTTGTGATTTTATTTTTGTGATTTTCTTTGATTTTTTTTAACTTGTTAACTTTTTCTTTAATATTAAATTAAATTGTTTTTATTTTCAACCTAATTTCTTAATATTCAATTGATTTTTAATTTAGGATTTTTAATTTTTAGTTCTCTTTTAATTGTTATTCTCGTTCAAAAAAATAAAAAAAAACAAACAAAAAAATATTTTATTTTCTTTTTAATAGCATTATTTGTCTTGTGATTTTTGTGCATAAGTAGATTTTAGGATAGCTTGTTATTTATTTTTATTTATTTATTTATCTTTTTAGTATTTCTTTTATTTGTTTTGTTTATTTAATTTTTAATTACTTGCTTTGTGTGGTTAATTGTTCATGTACAGTCGTCGCTCTTTGTCTCTGGACCTTGCTAGATTCGACCCTGAAATTGAAAGAACTTTAAGAGACCTTAGAGCCCAACATCGAGCAAAATCCGCTAGTGCTAACTCTTGTTTAGTAATGGCTGACGAACAACAACCACGTACACTTATGGACTACTTCACTTCTACCACATACGCTTCACCGTCTTGCATTAGGTTGCCACCCGTAGCCCATCAGTTCGAGCTTAAGCCACATACTATACAAATGCTTCCTTCATTCCACGGCTTAGGTAATGAGAACCCGTACACGCACTTGGACAGTTTCATGGAGGTTTGCTCAACCTTTAGGATTCCTAGCGTCAGTGATGATGCCATCTTGCTTCGCCTCTTTCCCTTCTCTTTAAAGGAAAAGGCTAAATATTGGCTAGGCACCTTACCTAGTGGGACGATTAGTACTTGGACTCAAATGTAACAAGAATTTCTTAAGAAATTCTATCCCATTAGCAAGACTAACACCGCTAGGAGAGCCATTAACACCTTTGCCCAACTTCCTACTGAAGAGTATCACGAGAGTTGGGATAGGTTTAGGGAACTCTTGCGAGCTTGTCCGCATCATGCTATCCCTAAATGGCAACTAGTCCAAAATTTCTATTATGGGTTAAACGAAAAGGGTCAACAAACTATTGATGCCTCGTGTGGTGGTCAGTTCCTTAGAAAGAATGAGGACGAGGCGTGGGAACTGTTTGAACTTTTGAATGAGAATTCACAACAATCTGCCGCACATGCACGTCTTAATGCTACTAGGTTAGATAGAGGAGTAAATGAGATTGTTCACACCTCCATCTTAGATAAGAAAGTAGACTCTCTTGCCTCTTCCGTAGAGCAGTTAACTTCTCTATTTAAGATGACACTGGCCCCTTCTACTGCACCTAATGTGTCTCATGTTTCAAATGTGCATAGTGCTTGCTCTTCATGTTCTAGTGTCTCTCATTCTATACATGACTGCCCCTCTGCTTCACCTTATGTGGAGTGGTCGGAGGAACAAGTCAATGCAGCCCAAGAATTCCCACGAAACGACCCATACTCTAACACATACAATCCGGGCTGGAGAAACCATCCTAACTTCTCCTGGAGGCAAGGAGGAGAAGGACAGTTTATCCCACAATAACAGAACCCACGACCTCAACAACCTGGTATGACACGACCCGTCGGTTTTCAACCGCAAGGGTATGCTTCCAACTACTCTCAACCTCCCAATTTGAGCTCTAATACAAACTTCGAAGAGAAGGTTTTGAACGCGTTGAAGGATTTGGAAGCTAATTCCCAACTCCTCCACTCCCATACACAATCGATTGCAAAGTTAGAAACCCAAATAGGTCAACTGGCTAACACTCTGAGTAGGAGAGATGAAGGAAGACTCCCTAGCCAGGCTATAGAAAATCCTAGGAACTGTGTAAGACAACTATCCTTCCCAGCAAGAACAAGCAAAATTCATTACAGTGTTGAGAAATGGGAAGGAGGTTGACAATAGGGTGAGCGCTGAAAGTGAAGTACCAATGAGTGGTGAGGAAGAATAGAACAGCAAGGAGAGAGAAAAGGAGACCTATGAGGTCATGCACCCTTCTCCCACTCCTAAAGCCTCTGATCTTCCCTCGTCATATGGACCTAGAGTACCCTTCCCCCAAGCTTTAATTTTGCCACATCCAAATGGGAAGGACAAGAAGTAGGAAGATATTTTGGAGACATTTACGCAAGTAAAGATAAGCATTCCCCTTCTTGATGCGATTAAATAGATCCCGGCCTATGCAAAGTTTATTAAGGACCTCCTGAACCAAAAGAGGCGATCCAGAGCACATCTGCCTAAAAAAGTGTTCTGAGCCCAGCAAGTGAGCTCTATTCTGAAGTGTGACACTCCAGTTAAGTACAAAGACCCTGGTGTCCCCACCATATCTTGTTCACTTGGGGACTACCCGATCGATAAAGTCTTACTGGACTTAGGAGCGAGTGTCAACATCATTCCTTGCACGGTTTATGAGAAATTAGGCCTGGGAGAGTTGCAACCCACCAGGGTGACCTTGCAATTAGCAGATAGACCAACTAGGATTCCTCGTGGTGAGCTGATTAACGTACTAGTGAGAGTAGACAAAGCCTTGTTTCCTGTTGATTTCCTCGTGCTTGATATGGAACCTTCTAGTCATTCAAAAAACCATGTCCCTGTCATTCTAGGTCGACCTTTCTTAGCGACGGCCAATGCTACCATTAATTGTAGATCTAGGGTAATGGATGTTAGCTTTGCCAATATGACTATTAGGTTAAATATTTTTAAGGCTTCGTTGTCACCCACTAGTGAGGATGAGTCGGAGTGTTTTTGGGTGGATATTATTGATGATTTGGTAGACCAAACACTCCGTTCTATCCTAGTTAGTGATTCCCTTGAGCGAGCACTAGTATACGATTGTTCTGATGATTTTGAGATTGAAAATGACATTAGAGAGATGAATGATTTGCTTGAGATATGTGCCCCTTTAGAGACTTGTAATTGGCTGTCAAAAGTAGAAGCTTTACCTACGCTTTCGGATTCCCCTGCCTTGCCTTCCATAGTTTCACCACCCAAACTTGAACTTAAGTCGTTTTCATCTACTCTTAAGTATGCTTTCTTAGGACTCGATGAGACCTTGCCTGTAATTATCTCTTCTCACTTGTCTAGGGAACAGGAGGATGCATTAATGATAGTGCTTAGTGATCATAAGAGTGCCATTGGGTGGTCTGTGGCCGATTTGAAGGGTCTAGACCCTTCCATTTGTATGCATAGGATTTTTCTTGATAAGAATGCTAGACCCACTAAAGAGATGCAAAGGAGGTTGAACCCTAACATGAAAGAAGTGGTAAAGAACGAGATTGTGAAGTAGCTTGATGCGAGTATCATTTACCCAATTTCTGATAGTAGGTGGGTTAGTCCTGTTCAGGTAGTCCCAAAGAAGTCGGGCGTTACTGTGGTTAGGAGTAGTGATGGAGGGTTAGTGCCCACTAGAGAGACCACGGGCTGGAGAGTATGTATTGACTATAGGAAGCTTAACTCTGCCACTAGGAAGGACCATTTTTCTCTACCATTCATTAACTCGATTTTGGAGAAGTTAGCTGGTCAGAGCTTTTACTGTTTCTTGATGGATATTCGGGATATAACCAGGTAGCAGTCTACCCAGAGGATCAGGAAAAAATGAATTTTACGTGCCCCTTTGGCACATTTGCCTACCGTAGGATGCCTTTTGGTTTATGTAATGCGCCTACTACATTTCAGAGATGCATGATGTCTATCTTTTCTGACATGCTAGACAGATTTCTTGAGGTTTTTATGGATGATTTCTCTGTTTTTGGACCTTCGTTTGATGAATGTTTGCATAATTTAAGACTTGTGCTAAAAAGATGTGAAGAGACCAATCTTGTTTTGAGTTGGGAAAAGCGTCACTTTATGGTTCAAGAGGGGATTGTATTAGGTCATAGAGTGTCTAAGAAGGGTATTGAGGTTGATAAGGCTAAGGTAGATCTGATTGCAAACTTACCCCCTCCCTTAAACGTGAAGCAAATTAGATCCTTTCTAGGTCATGCAGGTTTCTATAGGAGATTCATTAAGGAATTTGGGAAGTTAGCCAGACCATTAACTAGCTTGCTAGCCAAGGAGACATCATTTGAGTTTGATGAGTTTTACCTAGAAGATTTTCAAAAACTACGGTCATTACTTGTTTTGGTTCCCATTATGCAGCCCCCAGATTACTCTCTTCCTTTTGAAATTATGTGTGACGCTTCTGATTTTGCTATAGGTGCCGTCCTAGGTCAAAGAGTAAACAAAGTGCCTCATGTCATTTATTACGCTAGTAAAACTCTTAATGATGCCCAACGCCATTACACCACCACTGAAAAGGAGTTGCTATCTGTTGTGTTTGCTCTTGAAAAGTTTCGTTCCTATCTTTTGAGATCAAAAGTCATCATCTATTCTGACCATGCTACGTTAAAATATTTGCTCTCTAAGAAAGAAACGAAACCTAGGCTCATTAGGTGGATTCTTCTACTTCAAGAGTTTGACATTAAGATTAGAGATAAGAAAGGTGCAGAGAATGTGGTAGCTGACCATATCTCTAGGATTTTTTTTGAGCATCATGATCCATCTATTTCAATGCATGACTCTTTTCTCGATGAGCAACTTTTTGTTGTCTCCCATTCATGTGGCCCTTGGTTCGCAGATATTGTTAACTTCCTCGCTACAGGTGCGATTCCATCTACTTGGTCCAAGCAAGAAAAGGATAGGTTTTACTCTCAAGTAAAACACTTTTACTGGGATGACCCTGACTTGTTTAAACATTGCGCTGACCAAGTAATTCGTAGATGTGTTCCAGAGTGCGAGTATCATAGCATTTTATCTTTCTGTCACTCATATGCATGTGGTGGACACTTTGGAGGTCGTAGGACTGCTACAAAAGTCCTACAGTGTGGTTTTTATTGGCCTACTCTGTTCAAGGATGCTCACAAGTTTTGTCTTGCATGTGAGCGTTGTCAGCGCACGGCGCTATGACACGTCGAGACATGATGCCTTTGAACCCCATTCTAATTGTGGAAATATTTGATGATTGGGGTATTGACTTTTTGGTACCATTTCCCCCATCTTTTGGGTTTCTTTATATACTTTTAGGGGTCGACTATGTGTCTAAATGGGTTGAGGCTATGCCCACTAGGACCAATGACCACAAAGTGGTCATGCAATTTGTTAAGGACCACATTTTTGACCACTTTGGTACCCCTAGAGCACTCATTAGTGATGGTGGTAGTCATTTCATTCATAGGTCATTTGAGGCACTTCTTAGGAAGTACTCAGTGCATCATAAGATTGCCGCCCCTTATCATCCCCAAACTAGTGGTCAAGTAGAGCTTTCCAACCGTGAGATCAAGTCTATACTTGAGAAAACGGTTCATCCTGATAGGAAAGATTGGTTCCTTAGGCTGAATGATGGTCTTTGGGCTTACCGCACTGCCTATAAGACCCCACTTGGTATGTCACCCTATAAGTTGGTCTTTGATAAAGCATGTCATTTACCAGTTAAGCTAGAACACCGTGCTTATTGGGCCACTAGAGCTTTGAATTTTGAATTAGACCAAGCTGGATATAAACGAAAGCTCCAATTGAGTGAACTTGAAGAGTTAAGGAATGAAGCTTATGAGAATGCAAAGATTTATAAAGCTAGAACCAAGGATTTTCATGATAAACATATTTTGAGGAAAACATTTGCTCCTGATCAAGAGGTTTGGCTTTTTAATTCTAAATTGCGTCTTTTTCTAGGTAAGTTAAGGTCTAGATGGGATGGTCCTTTTATGGTTAAGCAGGTATATCCCTCGGGTGCTATTGAGATATACAACCCTAAAGATGGTCGTTCATTCACTGTAAATGGTCAAAGGCTTAAACCTCTAGTTGAGTTGGATGGCATTGCTGATGGACAACTTATTGAAGTTGTCTCTTTGATGGACACCATGACTGATACTTGATCTCTACTTGATTCATTGCGCCTGGTTGAAGGCGTAAAACTTAGCGCTCCTAGGAGGCAGCCTAGGTCTCTTATTTTTTTTATTTATTTAGATTTAGTTTTGACCTAATTAGTTGCTTTGAGGCTTGTTTTCTCTCTTTTCAGGTTCTTGTGCCAGGCTGAAGGAATCATATGTACATGTCCACGCCGCCTTGTCAGGTTGTATTGCTCCATCCCACCTATCTTTTGTGCTTTAATGATTGATGTTGTTGCATTGAGGACAATGCATGATTTAGGTGTGGGGGTGAGGCTCATTTGCATATGCTCATTTTTGGTCAAATTTTTAAAAATTTTGAACATCTTTTTGTGCATTTTGAGCCTGCATTATATCTGTTTAGCCCAGTTTTCCTTGATCGACGCGTATGTTATGATGACAGTGGGATTAGTTGTTTATTTTGCTCTCGTTCCATTTGTAAGTGCTTTAAAGCCAAACCCTCCGTCAAAAATCACTCTTTGAAGCAACCAAACCTCACACTCACTAAAGTGAGCCCCATTGATCGTGTCCCTACAATGCGACATTCAGTAATAATATAAACTCGGGTCCATTAAGAGCTTTCTTATTGAATACACCCTAAATTTTACAAAACACAACACATTATCTGCACCTTTGATTTCATAAAATAGTTCCATGAACTTTATTATGAAACACAACACATCTCCATTGGCACGCTTATTTGGTTATCTATGTATTTGTGCTCTTGAGCATTTGCGTAAGTGCTGACTATTTGCCAGCAATGACCTTCTATTGTACTTTGTTGCGTAGGGCTTGGCATGTGCTATGTACTGCTCTAATTTTTTGTTGCTCTCATACTTCCAGGTTCTATGCTTCCCTGACGACATGCTCCTCAGGTTGGGGGACCTCGAAAATAGCCTTCCTTTAGGGTAGCTCCCTGAAGAGGGGAAGGCTGCGTACATCCACCCTCTCCCCTTCCCCCCCCCCCCCCCCCCCCCCCGGACCCTGTGTATGCAGGAGCCCTTGTGGGACCTTGAAAACAACCTTCCTTCAGGGTAGCTCCCTGAAGGGGGGAAGGCTGCGTACATCCACCCCCTCCTCTCAAGACCCTGTGTATACGGGAGCCCTTGTGGCACTGGGACTGTTGTTGTTGTTGCTGCTGCTTTGTTTTGCAATGCAGTTTACCTCAAATGGGGGGAGAAAAAGAGAAGAACATTTGGGTCGGATGATTTAGTATTATGATAGTTTCAAAGATTGATACGAGTATACCCGATCGCCACATATTGACCTAGCTCGGAGCTGACTCATATGACACATGTGTATCATGTCAGCATGTTGGTGCAAACTCTTGCGAATCTCACAAATGGGTAACCAAGAGATCTTAGGTGTCGAGGCCATGTAATCACTTTCCTTAATACTTATTTCGGGGTAAGAAATAGTCTCGGAGATACAACGATAACCAATAACAATGAAGCAAGAGTGTGTAAGAGGAGAGATAGAAGAGATGAATAAGAATGAAGTTTTTACCAAAACACTTTCACAATCTCTCAAGAACTCTTGTCTTTACAATTGCAAATCTTTTGATATTTCAAAGTGCTTTTCCATATGTTTCAATAAAGTGAAAAAGACGTTCCAATAGATCAACCAAAGAACTGCCAAAAACCAGAAAAAACCGCGTACAACAACTGTCAAAACTGCCTTCTGTATCGGTACACAAACCCTGTGTGTCGACACACAGTTCAGCACACAGGTTACTGTAATCTATCTGTCGAAGTGTGTGTTGACACACACTTCAACACACACCCTTGCTGTAATATCTGTGTGTTGATACACATAACCTGTGTTATGCGGTTCTGCAAGATCTGTGTGTCGACACACAGACACCTCTTCTTGGTTCTGTAGGATTGTGTGTCGACACTCGAGCTTTGTGTGTCGACACACACCCCATACAAGTCAAATACACTTCAAACAACATTAGAACAAGTCTCAGACACTTTATTAACAATACTTATTTTGAAAATATTTTAACATTCCTCCATCATTTTTAAAATACAATCATTCTCACATACAACATCTCAAATCAAAGGAGGCCTTATTATGCATCAATGTGGGTGTCTCTCGATTGAATCCCCAGCTAGTGAAGACACGTTTACAGTTAATCAGATCGAAAATGGTAGACCATGCTTTGAACCATATAACCCATTTGACTAACTGAACACATCTGCACACACAAGGCGTACTTTCCATACATACCCTAGAAATCCCAGATCCAGACATTTGTCGCCTCGCGGCCTTGTGTCCTGTACCCTTCGTGAGTGCTTCACAGCCAAACCCTTAGTCAAAAATTCTTGAAGCAACCAAACTTCACACTCACTAAGGTGGGCCCCATTGATCATGCGACATTCAGTAATAATATAAACTTGGGTCCATTAAGAGTATAAGCTCATCCTCTTAGAATCTCTGCAAGTTACCAAGCACTTCATACATGGGATGGAAAAATTCTCTTTTAGTGCTTGCAGTCACACGGATGATAAATCTCTCTCATTGAATCTGAGACCTGGCATCATACGAGGCTTCGAGTTGAGGGCCTATCATGGGTGACTCATAATGATAGGTTTCAACCCCAGCCCTTCACTTGTTTTCAAAAACCAAGTTTCTAGCTAGGCCTTTCGTAAACAGATTCGCCAGATTCTGACTTGTTCTCGCAAAGTCCATAGTTACGATACCTTCTCGAATAAGTTATCTCACAATGCTATGTCTTACACCAATGTGTTTGGACTTTCCATTGTACACCTCACCGTACGCCTTTGAAAGCGTAGCTTGACTATTATAGTGGATAGATATCGATGAAATCGGCTTAGGCCACAAGGGAATCTCATACAAGAGATCCTTTAACCATTCGGCTTCTATAGACTTAGACGCAAGAACTATGAACTCTGCTACAAGAACAACAACAACAAACCCAATGCCTGCAAGGACTCTCGCAAAAGCAGGGTCCGGGGGGGGGGGGGTAGATGTACGCAGCCTTCCCCCTTCAGGGGGATACCCTAAAGAGAGGTTGTTTCCGAGGACTCCCGGCCTGAGAAGCTAGTCTGCAGCATAGAGCATGTGACCTGGCAGCAGGAGAGCATCAAAGCATGAGTAGGGCAAAACACATGGCGAGCAAAACAACAAACTCAAAGCAAGTCACATCAAGCAGAAATCAAAGGATAGGTAGGCAAGTAGCAGCTCATGAGAGCAAGTACACATCCTAAGTGCGCCAGAAGGGTGTCAAGGCCTAGCACTAGTAAGCTAGATTACCCTACTCCAACTGGGGCATCTATAACCTCTATACTAGCCCTCCATTAGGCCCTATCTAAGGCCATCTCCTCCTGAAGGCTTAGGTGGGTGAGGTTTTGTTGAATCGTCTCCAGCCATCTCTTCTTTGGCCTGCCTCTTCCTCTCCTGCCTAGTGTAGTAAGGGACTGTTTGCACCTCCTTACTGGAGCGTTGTCCAGTCTCCTTCTAACATGTCCGAACCACCTCAAATGTTGCTCCCTCAATTTATCTTCAATGGGGACTATGCCCAATTTCCCTCTTATGACGTCGTTTCTGATCTTATCCTTCCTTGTGTGTCCGCACATCCACCTTAGCATTCGCATCTCCGCCACCTTCATCTTCTGTGTGTACTATTGTTTCATCGCCCTGCACTCTGCCCCATACGTCATGGCTGGCCTCACAACCGTCTTATAGTATCTTCCCTTTAGCTTCAAGAGGAACTTTCTATCCCAAAGTACCGTGGAGGCCATCATCCACTTATGCCATCCCGCTTTAATCCGGTTGTTAACATCCACGTCAACTTCGACGTTGTGCTGTATCATGGACGCCGAGTACCTAAAGCTCTCCTTCTTCAATATGGCCTCTGATCCAATCTTGAAGTCTTTCCGACAAGGCGTGATGGAGGGATCGAACTTGAGTTCCATGTACTCAGTCTTGGCTCTGCTTAGTCATAAACCCTTCGACTCTAGTACCCTTCTCCATAGTTCTAGCTTCTCATTTACCTCTTCCAGCGACTGCCCCACCAACACTATGTCATCTGCAAAAAGCATGCACCAAGGTACATATCGTTGGATGTGCCTAGTGAGCTTATCCATAACCAGAATGAACAGATAGGGGCTCAAAGCAGACTCCTGATGTACCCTAACTGTTATCAAGAAAGCGTCTGTCTCCTCGTCCACTGTATGCACCATAGTCTGTGCCTCCTCATACATGTCTCTAATGGCTCGGATGTATGGTACGGGGATGCCTTTCCTATCCAAAAATCTCTAAAGGACCTCCCTTTGGCACTCTATCATATGGCTTCTCTAAATCAATGAAAACCATGTGAAGGTCCTTTTGTCTCTCCCTGTATTGCTCTATCGTTTGCCTTAGGATGTGGATGGCTTCTATTGTTGATCTCCCAAGCATAAATCCGAATTGGTTCTTTAACACATCTGTCTGTTGCCTTAACCTCCTCTCTATGACCCATTCCCACACTTCAGAGTGTGGCGCATTAGTTTGATACCCCGATAGTTGGCGCGACTCTGAATGTCGCCTTTGTTTTTATATATTGTGCTATTCCTCCATTCCTTAGGCATCTTCTCCCCCGGAAGGATTTGGTTAAATAGTTTAGCTAGCCAACTAACGCCCTTCTGTCCAAGGCGCTTCCATACTTCTATGGATATGCCATCTGGGCCAACTACTTTACCTCTTCCCATGAATTTCTGGGCTAATTTGCCTACAATAACAGTAGTTTTGATGCTCCTCAGATGTTTCAAGATCACCTAAGGATATCTCTGTCCCTCCTTGTTCGTTGAATAGCTCCTGGAAGTACGTTTTCCACCTTACCTTAATCAGTTGCCTGTCCACGAGTAACTGTCCATCTTTCCCTCTTATGCATTGTACTTTGTCCAAGTCCCTAGTCTTTCTTTCTCTAGCTTTGGCGATTCTATATAAGTCCCTCGCACCCTCCTTGGTCTCCACCCTTTTGTAGAAATCCTCATAAGCTCTTGATTGTGCTTCTCTGACAGCTCTCTTTGCTTCTCTTCTGGCTTGCAAATACCGATGTCGCTTATCCTCATCTCTGCTATGATTCCACTCTTTGAAACAAACTTGTTTCGCCTTAATCTTCTCTTGGACCTACTCGCACCACCACCAGGACTCTCTGTTGCTTGGTACCCTTCTCTTTGACGTGCCGAGACCTTCTCGTGCCAGTCCTCTGATCTTTTGGGCCAGTTGGTTCCATATCTAGTTTGTATCTCCCTCGAAGTCCCACCGGAGCTCGGCCTCCACTCTTTCCTTGTATACCTTATACTTCTCCCCTTCAAATCCCTCCAACAAGTATGCGTCTGTGCAGGTTTGCATATTCTTTTGGCCCTCTTCTTAGCCTTTATATCTGCCCACAGCATCCTATATTGTGTAGAGAGGTCTTCTTCTGGGGTAGCCCTGCAATCCCTGCAGTCTCTTTGCATCCTTTTCTTTAATAGTATGTAGTCAATCTGTGTTCTTGTCCCACCGCTTTGGTATGTGATGATGTGTTGTTCACACTTTTCTGAAGAAAATGTTGGCCACCGTTAGGTCGTATGTGACAGCGAAGTCTAGTAGGCCTTTGCCCTCTGCATTCCTAGTTCCAAAACTGAATCCTTCGTGGTAAGAGGTGTAACCGTCCTCCGTCGCGTTGACGTGCCCATTAAATCCCCGCCAATCATCACTTGTTCGGCTTAGGGTATGCCTTGCATCATTATGTCTAAGTCCTCCCAGAATGTTGCTTTCTCATGCTCTGTTAGTCCAGTTTGAGGTGCGTAAGTGCTGATTATGTTCAATACTTCTCCAAGAATACCCACCCGCTTGTAGATGCATGATCTTCCACATTAGAGATCCAATTGGCATCAGAGTATCTTCCCAAAATGGGAGGATACCCAACATAATAAATACCATAGTATATGGTTTACTCGGATTGCTAGTATACCTACTTAGCTTTCTAACAACAGAGGCTATATTTGGCCTTGTGCTCGTCATGGCATACATAAGACATCCAATGACTCGGGCATACTCCAATTGGGACACTAGAGCTCTGTCATTCGGTACAAGTGTCACACTTGGGTCAATTGGAATGGACATCGATGCACAAGCACCATAGTTGAATTTATTCAACACATTTTCAATATAGTGAGACTGTGTCAAGGATATTGCATCACCATTCCTTACAATCCTTATACCAAGGATAACCTCAGCCTCATCCATATCTTTCATAGCAAAATCCATTGAGAGAAATTATTTAGTTTTCTCTACTTGTTCTAAATCAGTACCGAAAATCAGCATGTCATGGATATGCAAACAAATCATGACTCCTTTGCCATTGCCAAACTTGCTATAGACGCATTTATCTAATTCATTTATTATGAATCTGTTGTTTAGAACAACTTGATCAAATTTCTGATGCCACTGCTTCAGGGCTTACTTTAGCTCATACAGAGAACGTATAAGTTTACATACTTTTCTCTCTCGGCCTGGAACTACAAAACCTTCCTGTTGTTCCATATAAACCTCATCTTCTAGCTCACCATCCAAATATGCCGTTTTGACATCCATTTGGTGAATTACTAGTTTGTAAATTGAGGCAAGAGCTATTAAGACTCATATTGTCGATATCCTTACCATTGGGCATATGTGTCAAAGTAGTCTAACCCATGCTTTTGGGTAAACCCTTTAACCACCAATCGAGCTTTGAACATCTATAGTTCTATTGACTTTCATCTTCTTCTTGAAGATCCATTTACACCCCATGGGCTTGTTCCCTCATGGAAGATCCACTAAAGTCCAGGTATTATTACCCATGATGGAATCCATCTCATCATTTACAGCCTCTCGCGAAAAGGAGGCATCATGAAACCTCATAGCCTCATCAAACGTCATGGGATCCGCCTCTATGACACAACAATATGGAGTTACATGGCCCATATAGTTACTCGAATCTTCTACCAAAAACATGTAAAAGTCCGATTCGAAAGATTTCTCTTTCCTCACTTTCTTACTTCTTTGGAGTTCTAGAGCATTCTCTGGGACTTCTTCCCTCTTGTGATGATCACCATCATATGACATAGGAATGTCATTCTCAACCGGTACATAATCCCTTGGTCTAGGAATAGAGGTAAACTGATTCTCATCAAAAATGGTATCTCTCGATTCTATTATTGTATTAACACTGATATAGTCATATGTTTCAATTACATAGAACTGATACGCCTTGCTATGTGGTGCATGTCCAACAAATACACAATCGATGCCTCTCTCACCTAACTTTTTACATTTAAGTTCAGCGACTTTAACTACTGCTCTACACCTCCACACATTTAGATAGTTCAAAGTTGGGGCTCGTTTGTTCCAATGTTCATACAGGGTTATTTTACTTTTCTTGTTTGGAACAAGGTTTAATATATGACAGGCTTTTGACATGGCCACACCCCCAAACCCATCACTGAGTCCGGAATAAGATAACATGGAATTCACCATCTCGGTTAGAGTCCGATTTTTTTTCGCTCAGCCACGCCAATTTGTTGTGGCATGTAAGATGTTGTGGCCTCATGCACTATACCCGTGGTTTCGAAATACTTGGGATCACAGTATTCCCCACCACGGTCCGATCTAAGTCGTTTGAGGAAGGTCTCACAGTATGGTTTGGTTTTCGCTTTATATGCTTTAAACCTCTCTATTGATTCATCTTTATGGTTGATTAGCTATACATAGCAAAATCTCGAACAATTATCAATGAACGTTATTAAGTATATTTTTCCTCCTATGGTCGGAGTACTTTTAAAGTCACATAAATCACTATGTACTAAATCATGCAAATTTGTTTATCTTTGAACCGATGGGAATGGTAACCTTGTTATTTTTGTCAACATACATGTTTTACGTTTATCATCCACTTTATCAATATGTGGTATCAACGTAGAATTAGCCATTTCATGTATCCTACGAAAGTTCACACGACCTAATCTTTGATGTCATAAAAATGAAGAGTCAAGCATATAAATAGAACTAACAATTTTATTGTCAACGTTTAATTTAAACATTCCATTACACAGGTATCCCTTACCAACAAAGACCCCCCTTCCGGCAAAACAAACTTGTCGGCCTCGAAAACCAACTTGGACCCGAACCTATTCAGCAACCCACCAGACACGAGGTTGTTCTTAACATCCGGGGCGTAGCATTCATCGGTTAAGGTAAGGAGTTTCCCAAAAGTAAAAAGTAAGCCAACTTTTCCCTTACCCAACCGGTACACTTACTCCATTTCCCATAAACAACACAGTTCCGTTGTCTATAGGGGTCAAAATCTTTGAAGAACCCCTCGTCTTTACAAACATGCTTTGTGGCCCCCGAGTCAACCCACCAAGAGTCATCACTCTCGACTGGGTTGATCTCCGATATCGTCGCCATGAATCTATCGTTCAAATTTTTGGCACGCCGATCAAACCCCTTGCCTTTCTTGTTCTTTAGGAAAAAACAGTCCCTCCTTAGGTGACCGGGCTTTTGACACTCCCAACAGACCGGTTTGGCCTTTTTGTCGTGTCATTTCTTTTGGTAGTGTCTCTTTTGGGTCTCTTACTTGACTAGCCTTCTTCTGTGACATTGATTTTTCCAACGTCACTAGGGTGATCCTTGTGGTCATATTGTAAAATGTATCCTTCCTCAATGCGCAAATGGTTAGCCAATTCTTCGATTAACATGTCTTCCTTTTTTTGTTTGAGACTTTTCTTGATGTCTCTCCACGCTGGCAGAAGTTTGTCAATCAAAGATGACACAACTATGGTATCGTCCATATTCATGTCATGTTGTTTAAAGTTATTCAAAATTCTTTCAATTTCATGGAATTGCTCCATGACCAAACGATCATCAACCATCTTGTAATTATTAAATTGATTAACTAAAAATTTCTTACTTGTGGCATCCTCCACCATGTATCGTGCCTTAAAAGCGTCCCACAACTCCTTTGCAATAGGCACGTTAGAGTAGATGTCAAAGAGGGCATTAGTCATAACGTTCAGTATATGCCCTCTATAGATGTAGTCATCATTCTCCCACTTCAACCAGACTCATTTCTCAGCCAATGTCTCCTCCTCCTCTAAACCGACTTCAGGGAGTGGTGTGTTCAAGACATGCACCACATTCAAAGTAGTAATCAGGAAGTGCATCTTCCTCTGCCATTGGTGGAAATTACCGCCATCAAAACGATCCAATTTCATAAAATTGGATATCATTTCTCGTACTGATGAAGCCATGTCAACCAAGAAGATAAGTCTTAATATTGTTGGTGCAAACTCTTGCGAATCTCGCAAACGGGTAACCAAGAGATCTCAGCTGTCGAGAACGTGTAATCACTTTCCTTAAGACTTATTTCGACGTAGGAAATAATCTCAGGGATACAACGACAACCAATAACAATGAAGTGAGAGTTTGTAAGAGGAGAGATACAAGAGAAGAATGAGAATGAAGTTTTACCAAAACACTTTCACAATCTCTCAAGAACTCGTCTTTACAATTGCAATTCTTTTAAAGTGCTTTTCCATATGTTTTCAACCGGGGGGATGTATGTCTTTGTATATGCAATAGAGTGGAAAAGAAGTCCCAAAACATCAACCAAAGAACCGCCAAAAACCAGGAAAAAAAAAAACCACACACAACAACTGTGAAAACTGTCATGTGTGTAGACACACAATTCAGCACACAGGTTACTGTAACCTATGTGTCAAACTATGTGTCAACACACACTTCAATACACACTATTTCTGTAATATCTGTGTATCGACACACAAAACCATTTCTGCGGTTCTGCAATATCTGTGTATCAACACACAAGCCTTGAGTGTCAACACACAGAAACTCTTCTTAGTTCTGTAGGATTGTGTGTCGACACACACCCAATACAAGTCAAATATACTTCAAACAACATTGGGACAAGTTTCAAACACTTTAGTATAACAATACTTATTTTAAAAATACATCAACATAGCATCGACTCCCTCTTTGCTGCCACATCACTTGCCATAGATATCTCTTATTATAAACAAGGGGATTTGGAATTGGGGTTAGTATGATGAGATTTAGCTTGTGTGTTTTCTCTCCCCTTCTCAATCTTCTTCTAGCTCTCCCCCTTTTATCTAATACCAATACTCTTATACTATTATATTGTTTTTCTTCCATACTTGTAAATCTTACAATTCCATAGAAGCAATACAATATAATACAAGTTATTTCCTTATTTTGATCTCAATTATTGATTTGTAAGCACAATTGCATTGCTTATTATTAGTTGGCTAGATGATAGCGTTGGGATTGCATCAATTGGTATTAGAGCGATACCGGTGCTAGCATTGTTCACTCGATGGCATTGTTCACGGTCGCTCCTCATCACTAGCATTGGCGGCAGCAACACATAGTGGCGATCACCATTCGATATCTCTAGCGACCCCCCTGTTCACCAGAGAGGTAACTATCAATTTCTGACTCGTATAACGAAAATAGATTTCCCAAAATTTTGTGGTGCTGATGTTGTTGGTTAGATACACAAGTGAGAGCGATACTTTATACTTGATAACACTTAAATGAGTGAAAGTCATGATAGTTAATTTAGCTTTAAGGGTGAGGCATTAGCCTGAACACAAAAATCTATAGATTTTCAATAAAGAGGTATATGATTGATAGAATATTAAAAGTATTTAAGTGATAAAATAATTAAATATCAAGATAGTTTACTCTTTGTATTGAAATATTAGGATATCTAGGTGATAAATCTCAAAATATCTAAGTGATAAGTTCTAGCCTATTTGTTTTTATTTTTATCCAGTTTTTCTATTTTGTCTCGACTACTTTTATATTTGTTTTCTGATCCTCACACTTATGCGGGTTAATTATGGCCTCGTTTGTATGATGAGATGCCCATTTTATAATACGATCTTGTCACTAATTATCCCAAAAAAATCTAAGTGATTAATTTGTTTAAAATAAATACTAGTAGGTTCTTATGCAATGCACGAATAGTAATTATAAATTGAAAAAAATTTAAATTTAGATGATAATTAATAAGGGAAATAAGTGACATTCACTTTATAATATATTTTGGAATTTTTTTTCTTCTGTTCAATAGAAATCAATTTTGGTTTAAAGTTATGAGATGAATTAGTATAATATGATGTAAATATTGAGCACAAATAGTTCAAAACCTTATTTTGCTACTTATGTGGAAGATAATTATTAAATTATAGTCTATAAAATTATATGAACAATTGTATAAATTTTTCTATAACACTTTTTTTTAAGAAATATTATTCCTTTTTTGTAACTTTTAAATTACTTAATTTTGTTTAAAATTTTATTTTTATTAAAAAACTGTCACCAATCAATTTTTTTCTTATTTTCATGATAAATTATTCCTTTTTAATTCTATATTTTTAATTTTTCGAGTTCTCCTTTAAATTTTGTTTACTAAGACATTATTTTAATTCAAAAAATTATCTTCTCTATATTTTACATATTATCTTAATAAATGATTTTTTAAAATCTTATGGTCACAATGACTATAATATTATAATAAAAAATTAATTATTAATAACAATTGGAGGTGTAAATTGAAGTCATAAATTGTATAAAAGTTTCATTTTACTGTGGACAAAATAATTAAAAAAATAATAAAAATAGAGATTACAAAATATTACTTCAGTTTTTGTAATTTTGTTGGATGCTAGGAGAAATAAAATTAGGTGTAGAGGAAATAGTGGATACGGCTATTGTTGTTGTAATTTTTAAATAAGTATATTACTTATCTTTCTATAATTGCACCCCTAAATAAAAAGAAATAAAATGATGAAAAAAAAATAAAACTAAATCCACAAAACCCCGTCCCTATCCATAAATGCCACAAAAGCCCTTCCCCCTCCCAAAAAAAAAAAAAATAAAGAAATAAATAACCCTTCTAGCTAGTCATATACATATTTTTTGAAATTACGTTAGTGTTTCCCGAATTGCCAATGATATTTTTGAAAGTTTATATTGTAGTTAGTTCTTATTGGCGAATATCAATGTATATATTATGTAATCCCATCTTTCCCACTATTAGGATATGTTCATATCTTTAGGAATATCTTTAGAGAGAGATTAGTATACTTTCCATTCTGCATTTTTTGGGGTGCAAGGTCTCTTGTATGCATATATATTCATGTACAGCAATGCTCAAAGTGATAGAATAAAACCACCTTCATATTTCATTATATGGTATCAGAGCGAGGTTAAGGAAAAACCTGAAAACTCTTATCAAATACTTATTTCCCCATAACCTGTCCATGGAAAGCATGACTACCAATAAGCAAGCAAAATCAGTGATACTTGATCCCACTTCGCCTTACTACCTTTCCTCTTTCGATGGACCTGGTGGCATCTTGGTGCAATGTTTGTTGACTGATGAAAACAATTATTTCACATGGGTGAAGGCTACGAAGAATGCTTTGAAGGCCGAAAACAAATTGGGTTTTGTGACTGGGACAATCACGAAACCCAAAGAAAATTCGACAGAGCTAAGTGCTTGGGAAGCTTGCAATTTCATGATAATTTCCTAGATTTTCAATTCTCTGGACAAGGCACTCCATGGGAGTGTGGCATATGCAGAGAGTACCAAGGAAATGTGGGATGAATTGAAAGAGAGATTTTCTCAAGGCAACGCCTCACGGATTTATCAGTTGAAGAATGACATTGTCCTAATGCGGCAAGATGGTTACCCTGTGGCAGAATACTACGGCAAGATCAAGACCATATGGGACTAGTTGAATGATTATTTGGTCGAAACTGTATGTACTTGCGGGTGCACGTGTGGTGCCGCCAAAGCATTGCAAAATGAACCAGAGCAAGAGAAAGTGCGTCAATTCTTAATGGGGTTGAGTGACCCTCCTTTTGGGGCCATACGCTCCCAAATATTGAATATGGATCCAATACCAAACCTTGGGAAGGCATATTACATGGTTTCCCAAGAAGAGAAACAGAAGTTTGTAAATCGTGGAAATGAATCTGCAGCCTTTCACACCTATAATGCAGCACAAAGGACCAAAAATAACACCGCATCACATAATCCTGGGAAGAAATTACCTATTTGTGACTATTGTTCCAAATAGAGCCATGACAAGGCCCACTGTTGGGAGTTGGTGGGCTACCCACCCTATATTAAGGCCAAACGCAGAGCAGCGAAACAAGGCGAGTCGATAGCAGCACATGTTAGGAAAAATTCAGAAAATACTTGCAAAAACCTTGCAACCGGGTATCCAAACGATCTCAGGTGTTGAGGCGTGTGATCACTATCCTTAAGGTTTATTTCGGTATACGAAATATCCTCGGGGATACAATAACTACTAAAATATGGAGTGAAGAAGTGTATGGGAAGAGATTGATGAAGATGTCTAGAGATTGGTTGATTTAGAGAACTCACCCTTTGATAAACTCACATAGAACACAAGAACCAAGAAGATGTTCTTCAAATTTCTTTCTTGTGAAATTCCACTACCATTTCATATGTTTTCTTCTTCTTAATGAGAGGGGAGAATATCTGGTATTATTCTCTTCTGTAAATGTCCCAAAACCAAGAGCATCAATATATAAAAGAACTGGGAAGAAACCGCGCAGAAAACCGTCAAAACCGACCTGTGTGTCGAAGTTGTGTGTCGACACACAGTATCGACACACAGCTTTCCGTAAGCCTGTGTGTCGATACTGTCGACACACAAGTCGACACACTGGCTCACTGTAAGCCTGTGTGTCGACACACAATTTCTGTGTGTCGACACACAGGTTTCCTCCGTGCGCACCTGAAACGGGCTGTGTGTCGACACACGGGCCATGTGTGTCGACACACAGCTATCTCCCCTGCGTTCTATAGGATTTTGTGTCGACGCATATGACCCATGTGTCGACACATACTCCCAATAATGCTCTAATCACTCATACAAGTATCGAGACAATCTCAAATACATCTTATATACATATAAACAATATTTAACACACATATATACATTTTATACAACGAATATTTTGAAAATACATCAACAATCCCCCGCCATTTTTAAAATACAACCAATCTCAAAGTGACATCTCGTTTAAAGGAGGCCTTATTGTGCATCAACGAGGGTGTCTCACGATTGAACCCCCAGCTAGTGAAAGGACCATATAGTTAATCGGATCGAAAATGGTAGACCAAGCTTTGAGCCATACAACCCATTTGACTAACCGACTATCTAATCACGCACAAGGCGTACTCCCCGTACACAACCTACACCTCCCAGATCGACACATTTATGGCCTTGTATCCTGTACCCTTCGTGAGTGTTTCAGGGCCAAACCCTTGTCAAAAATCACCCCTTTGAAGCGGCCAAACTTCAACACTCACTAAGGTGAACCTCATTGATCATGCCCCTGCGATACGACATTCAATAAGTTCTAAAAGCAGGTCCATTAAGAGCATTTGCTCATCCTTTTATAATCACTAACGTAGGTATCAAGCACTTCACACTCGGGATGGAAACAAACTCATTTAGTGCTTGCAGTCACACAGATGACAAGTCTCTCTCATTGAACCCGAGACCTAGCGTCATACTAGACGTCGAGTTGAGGGCCTATCATGGGCGACTAATTATGTCAGGTTTCAACCCCATCCCTTCATTTGTTTTCAAAACCAAATCTCTAGCCAGGCCTTTAGTAAACGGATCCGCTAGATTCTGACAGGTTCTCACGAAGTCCACAGTGATAACACCTTCCCGAATAAGGTGTCTCACCATACTATGTCTCACACCTATGTGTCTGGACTTCCCATTATACACTTCACTGTATGCTTTAGAAAGCGTAGCCTGACTATCACAATGGATAGAAATAGGAGAAATCGGCTTCGGCCACAAAGGTATCTCATACAAGAGATCCTTTAACCACTCGGCTTCTTTAGCCGCAAAAGCAAGAGCTATAAACTCCGCCGCCATTGTAGAGTTAGATATGCAAGTTTGTTTCTTGGAACCCCAAGAAACCACACCCCCACCAAACAGGAACACCCATCCACTCGTGGATGCATGATCCTCCACATCGGAGATCCAACTTGCATCAGTATATCCTTCCAAAATAGGAGGATACCCAACATAATTGAGACCATAATCCATAGTCTTCTTTAGGCACTTCAGTACCCGGTGCACTGCATTCCAGTGCAACTTACTCGGTTTGCTGGTATACCTACTCAGCTTTCCAACAGCAAAGGCAATATCAGGCCTAGTGCTTGTCATGGCATACATGAGACAGCCAATAGCTCGAGCGTACTCCAATTGTGCCACTAGAGCACCCTCATTCGGTTCTAATTTCACACTAGGATCCATCGGTGTGGAAATCGGTGCACAGTCAAAGAAATGGAACCTTTTCAACACCTTTTCAATATAGTGAGACTGTGTCAAGGAAATGGAATTACCATTCCTTACAATTCTGATACTGAGGATCACCTCCGCCTCACCCATGTCTTTCATAGCAAAGTTTTCAGAGAGAAACAGTTTAGTTCTCTCTACTTGCTCCATATCAGAACCGAAAATCAGCATGTCATCGACATACAAACATATAATGACCCCTTTGCCATTATCAAACTTGCTATAGACACATTTATCTGATTCGTTTATAACGAATCCGTTGTTCAATACAACCTGATCAAATTTTTGGTGCCATTGCTTCGGAGCTTGTTTCAGTCCATACAGAGAACGTATGAGTTTACACACTTTTCTCTCTTGGCCCGGAACAACAAACCCTTCTGGTTGTTCCATGTATACTTCCTCCTCTAGCTCACCATTCAGGAATGCCGTTTTGACATCCATTTGGTGTATCACTAGTTTAAAAATGGAGGCAAGAGCAATAAGTACCCTTATCGTCGATATCCTTGCCACTGGGGCATAGGTATCAAAGTAATCCAGTCCATGTCTTTGGGTGAATCCTTTAGCCACCAATCGGGCTTTAAATTTGTCAATCGACTTTCATCTTCTTTTTGAAGATCCATTTGCACCCGATGGATTTACTTCCTCATGGAAGATCCTCAAGAATCCAGGTATTATTACCTAAAATGGAATCCATTTCATCGTTTATAGCCTCTTTCCAAAACGAGACATCATGAGACCTCATCGCCTCATCAAACGTCATGGGATCAGCTTCCATGACACAACAATATGGAACCACTTGGTCCACATCGTTCCTCGAACCTTCTACCAAATACGTGTAGAAGTCCGAACCGAAGGATTTCTCCTTCCTTGCTCTCTTACTCCTTCGGAGTTCTAGAGCCCTATCAGGGACATTCTCCCTCTCATGACGAACAACGTCATTAGACACTTGCGTGTCAATCTCAACCGGTACATAATCCCTCGGTCTAGGGATAGAAGTAAACCGATTCTCATCAAATATCGCATCTCTCGATTCTACTATCGTATTCACGTTGATATAATCGTTAGGTTCAATAATATAGAACCGATATGCCTTACTATGAGACGCATAACCCACAAAGATGCAATCAATGCCTCTTTCACCTAATTTTTTCCGTTTAGGTTCAAGGATTCTAACAACTACCCTACACCCCCACACTTTTAGGTAATCTAAATTAGGGGCTCGTTTGTTCCACAACTCATATGGAGTTATTTTATTTCTCTTGTTTGGAACTCTATTTAATATGTGACAGGCCGTTAACATAGCCTCACCCCAAACTCCATCACTAAGACCGGAATAAGATAACATGGAATTAACCATCTCAGTTAGAGTCCGGTTTGTCCTCTCAGCCACGCCATTTTGTTGTGGCGTATAAGGTGCAGTTATTTCATGTATTATTCCTGTGGATTCAAAATATTTAGGATCGTAGTATTCGCCACCACGATCCGACCTTAAACGCTTGAGGAAGGTTTCACAGTGTAATTCGGATTCTGCTTTATATGCTTTAAACCTATCAAGCGAGTCGTCTTTGTTACTTATCAAATAAACATAACAAAATCTTGAATAATCATCGATAAATGTAACAAGGTAATTCTTTCCACCCAAACTCGGTGTTCGCTTGAAGTCACATAAGTCACTATGGACTAGATCAAGTAGATTAGTCTCTCTTTGCACAGAAGGAAATGGAGATTTCGCTATTTTTGTTAGCATACAAGTCTTGCATTTGTCAACAACTTTATCTATGTGAGGAATCAACGAAGAATTATCCATTTCATGTAATCTACGAAAATTCACATGACCTAGTCTATAATGCCATAAAAACGACAAATCAAGCATATAAACAGAATCAACGTTCTTATTATTAACATTTAGTTTAAACATACCATTACATAGGTATCCTTTCCCAACAAATACACCACCCTTTGACAAAATAAACTTGTCGGCCTCGAAGACCAACTTGAACCCAAACCTATTCAACAGGCCACCCGATACAAGATTCTTCTTAACATCAGGAGCGAAGCATACATCGGTTAAAGTAAGGGTTTTTCCGGATGTGGAAAGTAAGTCAATTTTTCCCTTCCCTTTAACCGGTACCGACGCCCCATTTCCCATGAACAACTCAGTTCCGTTGTCCATGGGCTCAAAAGTGGAGAAGAACCCCCTAGCCTTACATACATGCTTCGTGGCCCCCGAGTCAATCCACCAAGAATTATCACTCTCGATTAGATTGACTTCCGAAATCATCGCCACGAACCTCTCGTTCGAATTTTTACTGCGATGATCAAGCCCCTTGCCTTTGTTCTTTTTAAGGCGATAATAGTCTTTTCGCATATGACCGGGCTTCTGACACTCCCAACAAACAACTTTCGGCCTCTTGTGCTTATTGTTCTTTTGGAAGTGTCCGGTTCTCTTTGGTCCCTTACTAGATTGGCCTTCCTCTGCGACGTTGATTTTACCAACATCACTCGGGCGTTCTTTGTTGTCATCTTGCACCCTGTAACCTTCCTCAATACGTAAATGGTTAGCGAGTTCCTTAATTGACATATCCTCCTTCTTATGTTTTAAATTTTTCCTTACATCTTTCCAAGAGGGAGGAAGTTTGTCAATTAAGGAAGAAACAACGATTGTGTCGTCCATATTCATGTTATGTTGTTTAAAATTATTTAATATACGTTCTATTTCATGGAATTGCTCCATGACAGGACGACCATCAATCATCTTATAATTATTAAATTGACTAACTAGGAATTTTTTGCTTGTTGCATCCTCGGCCATGTAACGAGCCTCAAGTGCGTCCCATAGTTCCTTCGCGGTTGACATGTTAGAGTAAATGTCAAACAAGGCATCGGTCATCCCATTTAAGATGTGCCCTCTACAAATGTAATCATCGTTTTCCCACTTCAATCTTGCCCTTTGCTCGGCCAGCGTTTCTTCCTCCTCAGAAACGGGGGATGGAGATGGTGTATTCAGGACATACACCACATTCAGCGTTGTTATGAGAAAATGCATCTTCCTCTGCCACCGTCGAAAATTTCCCCCATCAAACCGGTCCAATCTCACAAAATTGGATGTCATTTCCCTTAGTGATGAAGCCATAACCCAAACTAGAATATTAAACCTTAAGATTGTTAGGAAAATTCAGAAAATACTTGCAAAAACCTTGCAACCGGGTATCCAAACGATCTCAGGTGTTGAGGCGTGTGATCACTATCCTTAAGGTTTATTTCGGTATACGAAATATCCTCGGGGATACAACAACTATCAAAATATGGAGTGAAGAAGTGTATGGGAAGAGATTGATGAAGATGTCTAGAGATTGGTTGATTTAGAGAACTCACCCTTTGATAAACTCACATAGAACACAAGAACTAAGAATATGTTCTTCAAATTTCTTTCTTGTGAAATTCCACTACCAATTTCATATGTTTTCTTCTTCTTAATGTGAGGGGAGAATATCTGGTATTATTCTCTTCTGTAAACGTCCCAAAACCAAGAGCATCAACATATAAAAGAACTGGGAAGAAACCGCGCAGAAAACCGTCAAAACCGACCTGTGTGTCGAAGTTGTGCGTCGACACACAGTATCGACACACTGGCTCACTGTAAGCCTGTGTGTCGACACACAGGTTTCCTCCGTGCGCACCTGAAACGGGCTGTGTGTCGACACACGGGCCATGTGTGTCGACATACAGCTATCTCCCCTGCGTTCTATAGGATTTTGTGTCGACGCATATGACCCATGTGTCGACACATACTCCCAATAATACTCTAATCACTCATACAAGTATCGGGACAATCTCAAATATATCTTATATACATATAAACAATATTTAACACACATATATACATTTTATACAACGAATATTTTGAAAATACATCAACAGCACATGCGGGCCAAACTACTCCAAGTTCAGAGGCCCGAACTCGGCTAACGGGGCCGTGCAGTTTGCCGATTGCTGGGTTGAGTGCAGACCAACATTCCCAACTCTTGAACCGACTTTCCAATAGCAAGCCCAATGTTGATACTTATTCTGCTAAGGCATATGATTAGTTTCTTGGACATGGATGGGTCTTAGACTCCGGCGCTTCCGATCATATGACCAGAAAGAAGGATCTTTTATTTGATGCGAAGCCTATTGAAGGTCTTTCTTCGATTAATTTGCCCAATGGAGCACGGACTACGGCCAAGAAAATTAACCGAGTTTCTTTGGGGTCTAACATCATTCTGCAAGATGTTCTTTATATTCCATCTTTCGCATGCAACTTATTTTCTATTGCAAAGCTTACTGAAGAATTAAATTGTTCAGAGACCTTCATCTCCACTTTGTGTGTATTATAGGACCTTGCCTCGAGGAAACTGATTGGAGCGAGTGAGATGCGAGACGGGGTCTACTACTTCAAGCATGTGGCAATGAAATCGGCTTCTCAAGTAGTCAAGACAGATGATATTTCATTATGGCTCATGAGATTGGGTCATCCGTCATATCGTAGTCTGGCTTCCTTACCTAAAAGTATTGTTAGCATTTCAAATAAAGATCCTAAAATTTGTTGTGATGTTTGTCATCGGGCAAAGCACACCCGAGCACCATTTTCTATTAGTGATAATATATCGAATCGTTGTTTTTTATTGATTCACTGTGATATTTGGGGACCTAATCGTACTCCTTCTTCTTCGGGCGCACACTATTTTCTTACTGTGGTTGACGATTTTAGCCGAGTCTCTTGGGTTTTTCTAATGAAAGAAAAATCAGAAGAGCACACTCTTTTGATCAACTTTTGCACCATAGTGTGTGCACAGTTTCAAACTAATGTGCAAATTATTAGGAGTTTTTATATGCTTCACTCTTTTTATTTTTAAGTCTCTATATGTAGGGAAAACATGACGAATTATGATAATTCAAGTGTTAGAAATACTTGTAGTTTTTATAATGAATTTTACAAATTTAGGTTTTAACTTGAGTGGGATGACAGTCTTTTTTTTTCTGTTCAAAAAAAAATTTTGATTTTTTTGGGGAAAAATTCGTAGGAAAAGGGGTATAAAGCTTATTAATAGGGATGTAATGCGGCGCGTAAAGTGGGATTTATGGGAACGGGAAGGATTCAATAGCCTTCCCTTTTATTTTAATCACTAATAAAAATCAAGAGGAAAATATGCTTGATTCACAACCCGAGAAAAGAGGCTCTAAAATAGGAAAATAAAATCTGAAAATTGAATGCAAAAAACCCTATATTTTCTCTAATATATATCGAGGAGTTATTTGAATAAGAATAAAATTTCAAAAGATAATTTAAAATTTAAATCTAAAAAATAAAGCTAAATCCTAATCCTAATCAAATTCTATCTCTTCTACTTTCAATATCCAACTCCACGTCTCCATAGACGCCAGCCAGTGATCTCGCCAAGCATGAGCCGCCAAGGTTGCCTGTGTCTCTCTTTCTCGCCAGCCACCAAGCCTGCCACGACCAACTCGTTACGACTGTCAACCCGCCAATCTCGGACACGGGCTGCACCATCCCGTCTATTCTTTGCATCCACGTTTCAACTAGATTGAACAGCCAATGCCTATAACGCGGCTGCTTCATCCTTTCTGGGTTGGAGGGAATCTGTCCTCGAATTTGCCAAGGGTTTTTCTGGGTTACTCTCGCAAGTAAATTTTCCTCACACCAGTTGCCAATCTTGCTAAGCTCCAATCCGCCATGCTTCTTGGGGTTGTTGACCTCTTTTGTCAATATGCAAGTTTTAGTTTGTTCCTCCAAGGTGTAGACGGCATCATTGGTTGTAGTTCATCTCATCAAGGTGTGGACGGCATCATCCTCCCTAGCTTAGAAAGAATTCATCCACGAATTTGCCACCAAATTGCTTGAACCATTCTTGTCAATGTGCTGGAGATCCCGAATCCCACAACGATGGGCTTGTGGCCAACATCCTTCTGCCATGTCTCATCCTTCTTTGGTGACAAAGGTGCGGTGAACTCTGGAAGCCTGGAATCCGGAAGCTTCTCATGGCTCACTCGGTGTTGGAGCCTACTGGGTAGCTTACCTCCCAATATCTGACTCTTCCACTGTGGACCTTTCCCTACCGCCAACAAAGCTCCTCAGCTTCTCAACTTTGTTTGCTTGGCGTACTTCCTATGCCGGCGCGATTGCCTCCTTGCCCCTACTAACATGTTTGGCTAGTAAGGTTCTAATTGGGGACTTCAGATCCTTGGTTTCTTTTGATAGTGGAGCTTCATCCTTCTTAAGCAACAAGACTATCCTTGTGCCCTCAAACACGAAACTATAGGTGTTTCGTCGTCCGTTGTGGACGGTGCCTCTATCAAATTGACATGATCGTCGTAATAGCAGATGACATGCGTCAATGACTACCACGTCACACCACACCTCGTCCCGATATTTCGATCCAATGGAAATGCTAACTAGACATCGTTTTGAGACAGTTACCTAGTTTCTTTTCTTGAGCCAAGACAACTGATATGGGTTCGGATGATCCTCTGTCTTCAACCCAAGCTCCTACTTAGCTTCTTTCCAGATGGCATTCTCACAGCTTCCCAAGTCAATCCCTATGCGGCATATCCTTTCGCCAACAGTACAAGTCGTCTGGAAGATGTTACTCCTTAGCCAGTTGTCTCCCTCTTCTTCCTTAGGGGCAAAATAGACTGGCCTCGCCACAAGTAGACAGCCCTCGTCGCCTGCAATTGCCTCTTCTCCTTGTGGTGCAAACTCGTCGCTAGCCTCTTCCTCAACTAGCTCGCCATCTTCAGCTTGGAGACCCTCGATGTACAACTCTCTGCCTGGTTTGTCATTCTTCCGACACTCAGTGGCACGTTGTCCCATCTCTCTGCACTTAAAACAACGGGTTCTAGAGCTACTCGCCAATTTCCTTCGAAGGTTGGCGACAAGTGGCTTCCCTTGTGTATCCGAGTTGATTGTTTGCAGCTGGTCAGTGCCTACTATCTTGGGTGTTCCCAGTACCTCCAAATTGATGACGCTTTTGTTGCTTCTCAACGTTCATTGCCCTCTGACTTGCTTACAAGACCGAAAAGATGTCTAACATGTTTAACACCTCCTGTATCGACTCCTTCAACCCACCAACATATCGATTCATCAGTTGTTCCCTTGATTCTGCCAAGTCTTTCCTGGTGACTGAGGAGTAGAATTCCACCGTGTACTCCGTGGATACGGGAACCTTATTGTAAGCTCTAAAGGCGTTGATACATTACCTTGGTGTGATTGTGAGGCAGGAAGACGCCTCTCATGTGCTTCTTCATCTTCTCCCACGTCTCGATTCTCGCCTTTCCTTGTCGAAGCCGTAAATGCTTCAACTTCTGCCACCAGGCAGCTGCCATTCCCCAAAGCCTGGTAGTGACTAATGGGGTCTGTTTCCTCTCCGGAACCTCCTTGAACTCAAGGACTTCCTCAACTGCTGCTAGCCAATCCCATAACTCTTTCGAGCGTCTTCCTCCATCAAACTCTGATATCTCAATTCGAAGACCGAATTCCCACCTCCTATCATCACAATCGTTGATGTCGTCGGTATTAGGCCGAGCTCTTCTCTGCCTTAGGTTCGGTAGCTCAGCATCTGGGAAAGGATTCTTGAAGCTCTCATTCGTATCATCATCACTTGGTGTCATCGAGAGTTGGGGCTGGGCTCCCGAACCTAGGTTGAGATTTGCCCCCAATTAAATCAAGCAACGCTCGATTCGCCATAGTCTCTCTTCCAAATCCTCGAATCTCCTCTCAGTCTTCCATTAAAAGTCATGCTCATAAATGTCTTCGAGGGAAACGTATCTTTGTTTGTCCACGGGCCATCTCAGAAGTTGTTCTTGGCTCTGATACCAACCAATGCAACGCGTAAAGTGGGATTTGTGGGAACCGAAAGGATTCAATAGCCTTCCCTTTGATTTTATTGATCACTAATAAAAATCAAGAGGAAAATATATTCGATTCTCACAACCAGATAAAAGAGGCTCTAAAATAGGAAAATAAAATCTGAAAATTGAATGCGAAAAACCCTAATAGGAGTTATTTAAATAAGAATAAAAATTTAAAAGATAATTTTAAATTTAAATCTAAAAAATAAAGCTAGATCCTAATCCTAATCAAATTCTCTGTCTTCCGCGTTCAATCTCCAACTCTGCATCTCCATAGCCGCCAACCAGTGATCTCGCCAAGCATAAGCCACCAAGGTTGCCCGTGTCTCTCCTTCTCATCAGCCAGCAAGCCTGCCACGACCAAGTCGTTACAAAGGTCAACCCACCATGAAACTCGCCAATCTCGGACGCGTGGCTGCACCATCCCATCTATTCTTGGCGTCCACGTTTCACCTAGATTGAGCCGCCAATGCCTATAGAGCGGTTGCATCATCCTCTTTGAGTTTGGAGAAAATTTGCCCTCGAATTTGTCAAGGGGATTCTTGGGTTACTCTCGCCAAGTAAAGTTTCCTCACACCAATTACCAATCTTGCTAAGCTCTAATTTGCCATGCTTCTTGGGGTTGTTGACCTCTTCTGCCAATATGTGCGTTATAGTTTGTTCCTCCAAGATGCAGACGACATCATTGGTCGTAATTTGTCTCCGCCAAAGTATGGACGGCATCAGGGTGGGCAAGTCAAAAATATCTAGGGAAATCGTACGGAATAGACCCCCACCCCCCCATTTAATCTTTTTTAGATCCCTGTATTACTAAACCACCCTTTTATGACCATTTGCCCCTGCCTTTTAACCCCC
The DNA here is from genome assembly GCA_018398585.1 of Simmondsia chinensis. Lineage (NCBI taxonomy): Eukaryota > Viridiplantae > Streptophyta > Magnoliopsida > Caryophyllales > Simmondsiaceae > Simmondsia > Simmondsia chinensis. The sequence continues at coordinate 25,106,198 of JAGTTD010000019.1, forward strand.
CGCCTATCCACTCTCTCTCTCCCCTTGTCTCACCTCATTTAATGCAAAAGGACAACTTTTTGACTTTTTTCCAACTATGTTGCTTTTTATTCTATCATTCCCTTCTTTTCCCGCCCATTTGTCTTCCGTCTCTCATCTCTCATTCTCTCTTATTTGTTTTTCTTCTCTCATTTTGGAATCCCCGAGCTCCATTCTCAACGTCCTGCATGTTTCCTTGTCCTGCTTGGGCCCTCGGTAGAAGAAGAAGAAGGCCAAGAAGAATGCATTGTAAGAACGAGTTTGAAGCATTGTGCCATTGCGGTAGGTCCAAGGTTGAGTCATTACACATTTCATGGTTGTCAGATTAGACATTGAAGGTAAAATGATAATTTCATGCATTTGTCGTTAATGGATCTTTGTCATTTGGTGTTAGTGTGTTACAAGTCATTTATGGTGTATGATTGGTGTAAATGGTGTATTATCATTTTCTTATGGTGTGTTTCAACTCATTAATGGTGTATGGTTGGTTTTAATAGTGTAAAATCATTTTCTCTTGGTGTGTTTCAAGTAATGAGTGGTGTATGATCAATCATACACCGTATATGATGGATTTAAATGGTGTATTATCACGGTATATTGGTGTGTGTTAAGCCATTAATGGTGTATTATTAATCATACACCATGTATGATTGGTTTAAATGGTGTAATATCATATGTTGTTGGTTGTTTCAAGTCATTAATGGCGTATGATCAATCATACACGATTATGATCAGGGTTTAGGGTTTTTTTTTTTTCTTTCCCAATAACGTTTTCAGATATGTTCTTGATCAATTACTCAAGAACTGGACTTCAACAGCTTAATTCAATCCACTTCGATCAAATTACTCAAAAACTAATGGCCTTCTTAAGAGCTATTGATCAATACTGAACAATCCAACCAATATCTTGATCAAATACAATTTTGATGAAGTTATTGATATCAATTACGCTTGATCAATTGCTAAAACAATCAAATTGAACACAATTCAATTTAATCGGAAGCAAAACCTGGCTCTGATACCAATTGTTACACCGAATTGGTGTAACGACCCTAGGGTTAGGGTTTAAGGGAGTTAGAATTAGGTGAGAGAAAGAAATAGAAGAAGGGGATGAGAAGTAGAATTAAGATGAGAGGGAGTTTACTTTTTATTCAATGATTCAAATGAGACACTTACACCCTTATTTATACTTTTACACACTTAATTTCACTAATTGCACTCTATTATGCTAAGTACATGTAACAGAGAGAGGTGATGTAGAGGAGAGAGAGAGAGTAAAAACGGGAGGGAAATAATGGAGGCGAGGAGATAGAGACGTTTTTGCAGAGGAGATAGGATTGCATTAAATGAGGGGAGAGAGAAAGTGGATGTTGTGGGTTAGGGATGGCAATGGGACGAGTAAAACGACTTATTATATATTTTATTTTATTACATATATTTAGTATTATTAGTGCTTGGGATAAAATATATTTGTATCTCATATTATTTATCAATGAATTATAATAATTTTAGTATAAAATGACTTTATATTTTTTAAATTTAAAATTCTTTTTTAAGCCGATGAAAGCGGGGCAGGCCCGGCCCGGCCCGGCCCGACCCCGGCCTGTGGCCACTCCTAGGGGAGAGGGTCAGTTTGGTACGATTTTTCAAATATTTTGGCATAAATTCAATATATTTATTCAAGAGCCAGAAGGGGCATTTATGTCAGTGGGGGGATGGGGGAACGTGGGGACAGCTAATAGGACGCCCCCACCACGAGCCCGAAGAAAGACGTGACCCCACCATCACTGATAGTTGCACTGCCTATTTTCTACTGTCCCCTCTCCGTACGACCTTTTCACTCCATCCCAGCCATTTCTTCCTCCCCCTTTCTTGGCGTAACTGGTCATCGCTCTTTCCCCGCGAAAATTCTTCCCGCTTGACTTTTTTTTTTACTCTTCTTTGATTTGAATTTTAGAAGCATTCATGGAGGCGCTGCTGAATCTCCAGGAGTTTGATGTGCCCGCCAAGAATCCGTCGGAGGAAGCCCTGCTGCGTTGGCGCAAGGCCGTCGGCCTTATCATCAAGAATCGGCGACGGCGGTTTCGTATGACTGCCGATATTCGTAAACGGAGTGAAGCTGAGCTTAAGAAACGCACTATTCAGGTATCTATCATTGAGCTCTGATCTGAGTGGGGATTTGTTGTTGTGTGTGTGTATATATATATATATATGTATATTACAAAGTTTATGAAATATTTCGAGTACAGAATTAGATCTGGACTTGTTTTATTGTCTTCGTAAATCGTCTTGAGAACGGTGTAGAATTAATTAAGAGCGTCTTTAGAGTCTTCTAGTTTTCTGAGTCACCAAAACTTAGAGTTCGGAGAATGCTGAGTTTATGGAGAGGAACTTGAGTATTGAGAGTTTTACTGATTTATAATCACATTCGTTGAACACTGAAAGAGAGTAGACTCTATTTATAAGTACAAAACTCCGTTATTCTCAACTATAATATTGGTATAATATATATAATATCTCAACTTATGAAATAATCACTAACAAAATAATAGCCGACTTATTGACTTAGTCAAACATCCAACATCCGTCAAGCTAGAGATTTTGAACTGTCCTGCTGATTGGTTGTTTATTTTGCAGATAATGAGCCAAGTTCTTTTGAGTTATTTTTTTTATTTATTTATATGTTATATTTCTGAAAGTATTGATAATCGCTACCAATAAAACTAACTGGAACATCATTTTGAGTTAAATAGAGACTGGTATTATTGTTAGAGTAAGTTTGTAGTTTTGAAAGCAATTTTATAGCTCTTTTGTTTGTAAGTTTCGTCACTGCTGTTGTGACAATAATAATTTTTGTCCTATAATAACAACTCCCATAAAATATAAGCATCATTAGTATTTAGAATGAGAACAAATTAGTGAGATATGAAAGTAGTGATGTTTTACATAGATAGGGCAATTCGAATCGGATTGATTGGACGCTAGAAAGGAATATTGAAATTTTTCGTGGCTTTTTTCTGGTGGACCAAATTTGTTCGTTGAGGGTTCTTTCCTGCAATTTTAGAAAGGAGTTTTCATTTTTAAAATTGGCGCGTGAGAATGAGTTCACTGCACATCACTGATACAACAAGCTGTGCTCGATCCAATATCAGATCTGGTTTATATTATATATATATATATATATAGAGAGTTTATTTTTTATTGGGGAGAAATCTCCTCAAAGGGGAGCAGTGTATGTCCTTGGTGTTAGTGGGATCGAACCCATGTGGATTCTATAACTCTCGGTGGGGCTCTATATAACCCAAAATAATTTAAACAATTACTTGGAGCCCATAAATAGGGTCCCCAACTTTTGGAGGTTGTGGTTTTTGAGGTAACAATTGTTAATATTAATAAGTTTTAAGAGAAATGTTATTATATAAATTTTGCTTGGGGCCTCGAGAATAAGCTATATAGGGACGGTTTATATATATATATATGTATATATATACATACAGAGATACATGTGCATGTATAAAGATACATATATATATACATATATGTGTGTGTGTATATGTGGCGTGACTTCGAGTGAGAAAATGAGAGGGGGAGAGTGAATTTGGGGCTACTCATTTGGCTGCTGACATCGGTCTCCTTCCACTTAACATCACCCTTAGCTCTCTTCTCAACCAAATAAGTGGCCCAAAATTCACTCGCCCTCTCAATTTTTTTTTTGAACACTAATCTCTCACTTGAGTCATCCTCTATAAGTATATGTTATGGGAAATTATCACCTAGTTTACATGAGGTTTGAGCATTTATCTTACTTAGGTACTTTGACGTTTCAATGTATGAGGTACTCTGAAATTTGAAAATTTTATCACTCAGGTAACCAATATATCGAAATTAGTTGAATTATTGTACGAATTTGACCAATTTTATATAGAGCATATTGATGAAGTACATGATTATGATAACATATGAAAGTCAACGTCAATGTTTTAAGCAAAAATTTAACAAAATACAATAAGAAATTCTTCGAATTTTGATATAAATTATGAACCATACATTTGGTTGAAAAGGGGGAAGGGGTGATGTTCGGTGAAAAAGGGATGATATCAGCAACCAAATGAGTGACTCAAAATCCATCCTCTCGCTCTCAATCTCTCATAAGAGTCAACCCCCCCCTCTCTCTCTCTATATATACACACACACATATATGACTAAAATCATGTGTCGTGTTAATATTTTTTTGCCAAAATTGATCAAATTTTAATAAAGGTACTTATATATTATTGGAATTAATGCCATTTAGCATTTTTTTAATGAAATCTATCAAATTTCTATAGACTAGTATCTGATTAATAAAATTTTAAAATTTCAAAGCACCTTAGTGATAAAATATTTAAATTTAAAGAACTACATTATAATATATATATATATATATTAAAATCTGAGAATGTTTAGGTGATTGATGTTCAAACTTTGGGTAACTAAATGATAGTTTACATATACTTTTTTAACTACTAAAGGTCAGCACATTTGGTAGTAATCTTTTTTGAGTGTTACAAGTTCGGTACTGTGGAGTGATATTTCTTTTCTTGTTCTCTTTATTTGTATATATATATTTTTTAAAGTTGGTAATAATTACAAAAAAAAGGATGAGAGTGACGGGCTTTAAATTCAAAATCTGTAAAGGGCATGTATATATAAGAAGGTTATGTTGGTCTTGGTTAACTTTTTCTATTAGGAATAAAACCCTATAGCAAGTGGAAAAAAACTTCAGGAATCAAGAACAAGGTTGATAATAAGCTGTTGAGTTTAGTATAGTAGTTAGACGGCTCACTCCCCAAGTATGAAATATTAGATTCGAAACTCATTTTCTCTCTCCTCCCTAAATATTGGTGACCCTATTTAGAATAATATTCTATTTTTTTACCGGTAAAAAATGGGTAGCTAATAATAGGCAAAGTTGAAAGGAAATGTCTGAGTAACGTCTCCACATCCCTGCTACTCGTTAGCCTGGTCCATACTGGCCCGCGGCTATCTATTTGGCTGTGAAAAAATGCTGCCAACTGTTATGGCTCGGTAAAGGGCGACTTTTCCCCCTTAGAGTTGGAGAGCTGAGACCCAGATTTGGATAGGGTAGCGCCGGTCTTAACATTTTTAGGATCTGAAATAAATATTTTAAATTGAGTATTTTATAGGTAATAATATTTCTTTTAACAATATAAATATTAATGTAATAGATAATAACAACTTCAATCATAAAACTTATAATATTATTAATAATTGATGCAAAAATAGAACCATTATAAAAATAGAACAAGTAACTGTACATGTAGTCGCTTTTGAGGCCCTAAAGGGTTGCTTTAGTTGCTTGGGATAATGTCCGACCCTGAATTGAGGAGACGTACAAATATATTTAGTTTATGTGTATTAACTTATAAAAAATAACTAATTTAATATAATTTTATTATTTAATAATTTTTAATTATATAATTATGCACGCAATTTACTCGAATTATATCTCGATAATATTTTCCTTTTGAATTCTCCAGGCTCCCCATTTTTAGGTAATGGGGCAGAAAGATTTTTTAAAAAATTGGTAAGGTCATTACATGAGGTGAGAGAAGGTGCCTCAAATCCGAGACTCCGGGAATGACCTTAAACATCTCCGGCATAAGGGTTTTAGACAGTGGGGCCGAAAGATTAGGCTTGAATATAGGATCTCTCATCTTAAAGCTTCATTTTAATAATATTTTCTCACATGGTCAAAGTCTTACTTTGTGGCTCTATGCTTCCGTTGACAATGAACAAAAGAAAATAGAAAGGGGGGGCCTTTCATCTCTTATTGAGATTCTATGTAATTATGGAGGGGTAGTTATAAGATTTATTGTTAATTTATCGTGAGATGTATTACTAGTGGGCACATGGTGAGGAGAAAAAGGTGGAGGGTTGGTACCTACCGAAAGGTAAGTTTTTGAAAGATATGATGAAAATTGGAAGATAACCAAAGTTGAATAACACTTTTGACATGAGAAAAGCTATACCTAACTCGAAATTAGTTTGCACATTTTAATCCTTAATCTCTCTCTCTTATCAGTTGCTTCTTTATTACTGCTTAGTACTATGTAGTGTCTTACTTTTGGAGATGATTATGTCATATATCACAAGAAATGAAATGTTAGGTGTTCTGAAAATAATTAAGTGAAATGAAAAAATCACGGAGAAAAATGAAACACAACATGAAGATTACATGGAGCATCAAAAATTTTCCTCTATAATTTGAGTAAGAGTACGGAAATCCAATAAGTAAAATAATCATATAAAATTGGGTTGGGTGTAGATCTAGGCGGATCTAACTAAACTTTACAGATAAACTCAACGTTAGGATGTGAACAATCTTGACAAACAGATTGAGTCCCAAAATGTTTTATATAATTTGTCTTTGGAATTTGTTATTGACAGAGTAAAAATTGTCAGAGCAATGGTGTAACTTACAAAAAATGATAGTCACAAAATTTTCTTGGAAATAACAATGTTGCTTTGATAATAGCAATTTCGTCTTGACAATAACATGACCCTTTGTCTTTTGGAAAAGTTATTGTGAGGGCAATATTATGGTTGTTAGGACGATCTTGTGGCTATTATCCTCTACCATCACAATTTTGCCCTGACAACAACACTTATTGCCTGATAATAACAATATCTTTGGTCCATCTCCTTTCTCTCTCTCCTTAGTGTTGTTTTATTTCCTGTCTGCAGCTCATAGCTTATCGTGATGGGATCATGCGTTTGAGGCGGAAAATTGACATGGTGTAACACACAAACACACACACACTCTATTTCTTGCACCTGGAAATTGTATGAATTTCACTTTTAATCTTAGCAGATCTTCTTACTTTCCTCTTGCTATTGAATAGAAGTGAACCTGGTAAAGAGAAATGGTTTTTTTGGATAAAAAGATTATAATAGTGACGAATAAGATGATTGCTCAGCTAAGCTTCTCCTTTGGGGTTCAGCATCGCAAGGATGGAGAATTAAATATTGCTTTTGTAGGGGACCTGCATTATTTATTGCCAATTTTTTGACGTCTCTAAATAATATGCTTTCCAAGAAATTTCCTTGAAGTTTCTTTGATACAGACAGGGAAAAGCAGTGACCTGGGAATAAGTAGTGGATAGCACAGAAAAGGGCACCTAGGAAATTTCGCCTTTGTCCTCGAGCAACTATTGCCCCATGGAGCATTTTTTTAGTACTTAGATTTCAGTAACGACATCATGCCTTCATCAGGAATGACCTTGATACAAAAAATAAAAATTCACCCATATAATTCAGTGGATATGTGTTAGGTTTGGTTATCCATTTATCAATCAGGTTGTCTTTTTTTGGGGTTTCCGTCGACCCTATTAGTAGAATCTTTTGTATTATGCGACTATGACCATGTGACACGACTCGACACATTTTCCTCACTTAGCTTTGAGTCTTCATGTGTTATTTTTCGCCAATGAGCTGAACCAAGGCTGATCAAGACCCAAGCAATTCAGCAATTGCTTAGGGCCCTTAATTTATTTTCCTTCCTCATTATTCACCTCATAATTGGGTCGAGCGACCATATTTGATTTTGTGAAGACATTGGATTAGGGATATTGTTTTTGCTCGTCAGTCCCTATTTTATACAAATTATCTACTGTACACAACTTCCCGATTATTTTATTTACATCTCAATGGGGAGGTTCACTGTCTTGAAACCTATACCTTCACAGGGATCTCACTATAAGAGAAATACATGAATTCACACAGTTAAACCGTACTCTAGATCAATTATGTTGTCTTTGTGCTTGATAATAGGGGTTGAGTGTTGGATAAGTCTACTACTAAATCCTTTTTTCCAATATCTTATTTCTCATAATCCTTTTCTAGTTTTCCCCTTATGCTCTTATGTTTGGAAAGCTAAGGTGCCTTTTAGAATCAATGTTTTTACGTGGACTTTATCTCTTAACAAGCTTAATACTTAAGATTGCTTGCAGAAACGGAGACCGTTTAAGGCTTTGTCTTTCGTGGTCTGTTTTATATGCTTTCAAGATGGGGAGACGCATCACCATTTATTTTTGCACTGTGATGTGGCTTAGGATATATGGTGCAAGCTATTGTCTGCTTTTGGCCATATGTGGGTTAGCCCAAGATCAGTTGAGGGTATCCGTCTCATGAAGTTCCATGTCATAGGAAAGAGGAAAGACATTTTAATGTTATTCTCCACAATTAAGATTGCAATTCTTTGGTGTATTTGGCTTGGAAAGAATGTTTGGATTTTTAAAGATTAACATACTCCAATTAATTTCTTATGGGAAAAATGTGGTCTTTTTAGGAGTTATCTGGACAAAGGGCTTGTAGATTTGCTAACATAGCCTTAGTAGATTGACAAAGAGATGGGAGGGCTTTATGTTATTAGTTCATGGTTTTATTGGACACCTTATCCTCAATTCTTTCTATATTCTCTCTCTTAATATTATTTTTTTTATCAAAAAAAAATTTATGAAGGATCCCTCAAGAAAATTAATTATCTTATAATTTTAGTAAATAATTTAAGATGTGTTTAAGTTGACCTAGACCGAACACATCGGTGGAAGGTATATGCTCGCTGCAGTGTGCTGTACATATTATAATTTCGTCTACTTTCCCTAGATTTTCTCACCTTGGATTAAACTAGTGGACAACTTACCATGGTTGAACCAACTCAAAGATTGTCTCTAAATTGTTTATAGTTTCACAGATGCATAAAATATGTATCTTTATATGCAACTTATCAGGTGGACAGCAGTTAAATGTCACTGTTATGGGCTACCTAATTACTGATGCTCTGAATATAAGGCTACCTGATTCAGTGGATGGTTGTGATTGACTCAATTGATAAATTTGCAAAATAGTGATTTCACAAGGCCTAAATGGTCTGACTCTTGTTGATAACTAGATGCTGTGCAGAAAGATGGGTTTGGTATAGATGAGACTAACATATGAGCTTAATGTGCTACTCCATCTAATATGAATTAGTTATAGGATGAAATCCTACTTGAACTTATATGTGTACTTTACATATTCTAATTTTGTGGGTCGGATCTAAGGCTTGATGAAATTTTCACAATAGACAGCAGCTTGGACGATAACATGTCTACTATACTTATTTCCGTAAACATGGCCTATTGTTTGTGAGCAAGCTTTCAAGACCCACCATTAATCTTTACTGAGGGTTAAGTCTTCCTATTGTCAGCCATGAAATCCTCATGGGACGAGCTGTCTGAAGCCCGATTGAATTATTACCTCAGCCTCTATTACTTTACGTTGATAATTTGCTAAAATTGCTTTCTAAGGTTGGGGCCCTTTGGACACAATTTCAAATATTTCTCAATGAAAGTTTAGGATTGGACACACCAAATGAGGTGGTCCCCTCTTGTATTTATAATGAACTCATAATTATAATATATGGAAACATATACATATTAATCCTACACAGTATATTCTAGCTATAATATAATATATTCTAACATAATCCTATACAATATATTCTAACCATATATTCAACACAATATATTCAAGCCATAATATATTCTAACATAATCCTATACAATATATTCTAACCATATATTCAACTATTACCATATATTCTAACATCTCCCCTCAATCGAGGCAGAAGGTGACCGAATGCAAAGATTGTGTTCGAAAAATAAAAATAACTTTCGAGGAAGGCTCTTAGTAAAAATATTAGCAAGCTGTTGTGAAGAGGGCACATGAAGGACACGAACAAGACCCATGTGAACTCTTTCACGCACAAAATGAATGTCGATCTTGACGTGTTTAGTACGAACATGCTGAATGGGATTAGTGGAGAGATAGGTTGCGGAAACGTTGACACAGTAGACCAGGGTTGCTTTAGGAATAGTGATGCTAAGCTCACCAAGGAGAGACGGCAGCCAACAACACTGCGAAACGGCATTGGCAACAGCGCTATATTCTGCTTCAGCACTGGAGTGAGAGACGGTGGGCTGTTGTTTGGAGGACCAGGAAACAAGGTTACCACCAAAAAACACACAAAAGCCGGAGGTGGAATGACGAGTGTCAGGACAACTGGCCCAATCAGCATCAGAATAGGCCACAAGCTGATCAAGGGCACCAGGACAGATAGCAAGGCCATGATTCATAGTACCTCGAACATAGAGAAGAATACGTTTGACAGCAACCCAATGAGGAAGACGAGGAGCATGCATAAACAGACACACCTGTTGCACTGCATAAGAGATATTAGGACGAGTAAAGGTTAGATACTGTAATGCACCGACAACCGACCGATACAAGGTGACATCGGTCATAAGCTCCCCATCAGAAGCAGAGAGCTTGGATTTGGAATCTGTGGGAGTAGCTACGGGTTTGCAGGCTAACATGTTAGTCTTCTCGAGCAAATCATGAACATACTTGGACTGAGATAAGAATAAACCATCAAGAAGGTGAGAAACAGAGATTCCAAGAAAGTAGTTGAGACGTCCCAAATCCGTCATATCAAATTCACACTGAAGAGAGTGCAGTAAAGTCTGAAGGAAGGCAATAGAGGAAGCAGTAAGAACAATATCATCCATATAAAGCAGCAAAATAGCCATACCAGTCCCACGTCGTAGAGTGAACGTGGAAGAATCAGACTTGCAACTGTGAAAACCGAGGCGATGAAGAAAGGACGCAAAATGATCATACCATGCACGGGGTGCTTGCTTCAGTCCATACAATGGTTTATTAAGCTTGCAAACGTAATTTGGAAAATCAGAATTCACAAACTCGGTGGCTGCTTCATATACACTTCTTCATTCAATGTGCCATTTAAAAAGGCATTTTTAACATCAAGCTGATGAATGGGCCATTTTCGTGATGTGGCGATGGTTAAGACAGTACGAACAGTGGCTGGTTTGACAACAGGACTAAAAGTCTCATCATAATCAATACCGTACCGTTACGTATAACCCTGAGCAACTAAGCGCGCCTTATAGCGCTCAATTTGACCTGTAGAAGTCTGTTTGATACGAAAAACCCATTTGGAGCCAACAATATTAGCAGTACTTGGTTTTGGAACAAGTGTCCAAGTGTTGTTACGTTGAAGTGCATTATATTCATCAAGCATTGCATTTTTCCAATTATCATCATTAAGTGCTTGCTTGTAGGAATAAGGAATATCAGTTATCGCAGAAAGAGCAACCATTGAGGGTTTGAGAAGAGGCTTAGTAATACCAGTCTTAGACCGAGTAACCATTATATGAACTGATCGAGAAGACGCAGGTGGCTCGGGCGGCGGTGATAATGGCAGCGGCAACGGTTGCGGTGGAGGTGTGGGCCACGTTAAGCGAGTATCAGAGCAAGGCAATGGAGGAGGCGAGGGAGCCGTAGGAGTGGAGAGTGCGGGAGGTGGAACCGGGAGGGGCAATAGGCCACAGAAAGGTGACGCATCAAGTGGTGGTTTGAACACCTACTGAAGACGATGCATAGTGTGCTGCGAAGTGGCCCCCAACCGGGCTAGAGGAAAATCTGTTTCATCAAAAACAACATGTCTTGAGATAACAATTTTGTTAGTCATGAGATTTAAACACTTGTAGCCCTTATGGTTCAGCGGGTACCCAAAAAAGACACATAATGAGGACCGTGGTGCTAGTTTATGCGGCGCTATAGCACTTAAGTTGGGATAATAGGCACAACCAAAAACCCTGAGATGATCATAGGGGGCCTTTTTCTTGTAAAAACGTTGAAAGGATATTTTCTTCTTGATAGAGATAGAGGGCAAAAGATTTATTATATATGTAGCTGCAAGAACAGCCTCCACCCAATACTCTAAAGGCATACAAGCTTGAAACAACAAAGTACGCATCATATTTCCAACAGTTTTATGCATTCGTTCAGCTTTCCCATTTTGTTGGGACGTATGTGGACATGAAATTCGACTAAGAATGCCCCGTTCAGCAAACAGCTTATTAAAATCTCGATTAATGTATTCGGTGCCATTATCACACTGAAATTGTTTGACCTCTATCCCAAATTGGTTAAGCACGAGATTTCGAAATTGAACAAATAAATCAAACACCTCAGATTTAGCATGCATCGGGTAAATCCACAAAAAAATGAGAATAGTCATCCAAAAATAGCAAATAATACTTATAACCACTGAAGCTAATAATAGGTGATGTCCATACATCAGAATGAATGATATCAAAAGGACGAGACGTAAAGGAAACAGACTTTTGAAAAGGTAAATGACTGTGCTTTCCTAATTGACAAGCATGACAAAGACTGGACTCTGAAGTAGAACTTGAACAAGAAATGAATTTGTGTTTGACTAATAAGAATAAGACCAGCTGCCCAGGATGACCAAGTTGGCGATGCCAAAGAGACTGCATAATATGAGAAGCAACTAATGAAACATGTGTAGAGGATGACTTAGGAACGGAGAAAAGAGGCCCCAAGCTAGCACAGCGAATTATGAGGGACATTATTTTGGCATTGTTAATGGAAAAACCACCCGAGTTAAATTCTAAAAGGCAACAATTATCTTTACAAAATTGGCGAATAGATATTAAATTGGTGGAAAGACCAGGAACATAAAGTACATTATGCAAATTGAAATGACCAACAGGTGTACTAAGAAAACTAGATCCAACCCCAGCAGTCGATAAAGAGGCACCATTGCCAACCAATATTTTATCACAACCACGATAAGGACTAAGCGATGAAAGCAAACTAGGGTTATTAGTCATATGGGATAATGCACCACTGTCCATTATCTAGGGAAAATCAATCATAGGATTAGAATGAGCAGTAAAAGATTGAAAAATATGGTGAGGAGATGCAAACCATGAATAAATATTAGAACCAGTAGTATAAGTATTATTTGCAGGATAAAAGTGTGGAGTAGATAACATATTCTCACCATATATAAGAGCACCAAAGAAAGGTAGCCTAGGTTGTGAAACAAAATCAATCATCAGAGCAAGCACAATCAATAGCGAAAACCAACTTTTTTTTTGGGAATAGTGGTTGACGATGTTACTGCGGGTTGAGTGTAAAACACAAGAAGCAAAGGAACTTGGCTAGGGTTAGCCTAAAGAGGGGTGGCGGCGCGTGAGAGAGAAGACAACTAACCGGCGGAGGCTCTGGGCTAGGGTTTTAATTTTAATTTAGGTTCTCTCTCTTTCTTCATTTTTTTTTTTTTTTTTTGGGAAAAGGAAGAAGAAAGGGAGGCTAGAGTTTACCTTGGAGAGAGAGAGAGAGAGAGAACATTTTAAGCTTTTGGTAGCTCTGATGCCATGAAAGTTTACGATTGGACACACCAAATGAAGTGGCCCCCTCTTGTATTTATAATGAACTCATAATTACAATATATGGAAACATATACATATTAATCCTACAAAATATATTTTAGCCATAATATATTCTAACATAATCCTATACAATATATTCTAACCATATATTCAACTATTACCGTACATTCTAACACTCAAGATGGTATCCATGTGGGCTTATTTTGTCATGTTGACATGAATTTAGAAATTATTGTTTTTAAAACATAGGGAGAGGAGCACACTAATGCTAGTTCACAGTGCCTCTGGGCTTGCATGTCTATTATTGTGGCCACTTATCTATTATTGCTTTATTTAATTTAGATTTTATAAATATTGTTTCTTCTTTTCTGTTTAGGGTTGGAGACCCTTTGGAAACCTCTTTATAGGGTGGCACCCTGTAGGGATAAAATTGTGTATATCTTACCTCCCTAGATCTTGCCTTGGCGGGAGCCTCTTTTAGGCATTGGGTTGTTGTTGTTGTTTCTAGAACACTAATAGGAAGTTTTTTATTTATAAGCATTGTTTTTTTGGGGAAAAGACCCAAGTGGCACAGGTCATTTTGCTCTCAGTATGTAGTCAATGCAAGTGTATTTCTGTATTATGTCTAGAAAGAGGACAAGTTGGACACTGGGAAGCAGTGGAATCTATGGACTGATGTAATTTTGTGGCAGTGTCACATTCTGCCCAAGCCTTTTTGTCATTTGTAGTTGTGTCATGTCTGCAACATATAAGACTTGTTTCTCATACGCTCCTAGACTTCATTGAATTCATCACACATGTTGCTTATACTGAAAAATCTCTTCAATGAGATTTCTGTTGATTTTCCCCCTCCCTTCCGAGAGTATGTGCACCGCTTTCTCAAACAGACATCAAGAAGTTAGTATGGTCCCCTATTCCATTTGATTTGTCCAATTCCTTTGAATTACCATATAATTGCAATTGTTTTCTCTTACCCATTTTGACAGGAAATACGAGTTGCTTTCATTGTTCATAGAGCTGCGCTACGGTTTAGTGATGGTATGTCCTTGTGAATTCATGTCATCTGAATTCATTTTTCCATCTCTATGTTGACGTTGTGAAGCTGGCACATATGAGGTTCACATATAAACTCAAATGGAGTTCCGTCCTAAAACTCATTGGCATTAAATATAGGTGCTTATACTAAGCTTATATGTTGATTTCTTCCCCATCACAACTCTAGTGTAGGACAATTAAACTATTCTCACGGGTCAAGTCCTCTACAATTACCTAACTCTTTTTCTTGTGCAGCTGGCAGAGACGAATACAAGCTATCAAAAGAGACACAAGATGCGGGCTTTGCTGTTGAACCTGACGAACTCGCGTCAATTGTTCGCGGCCATGATACCAGGGGCTTGGAAGCCCATGGAGGAGTTGAAGGAGTTGCAGGGAAGCTCTCCGTCTCACTGAAGGGTGGCGTCGACTCGAGCAATGTACCTCGAAGGCAGAAAATCTATGGATTCAACAAATACACAGAGAAACCTCCTAGAGGTTTTTGGACCTTTGTATGGGAAGCATTGCAGGACCTAACATTGATAATTCTAATGGTTTGTGCTGTGGTCTCAATAGGCGTAGGAATTGGCACAGAAGGTTTGCCAAAGGGTATGTATGATGGGTTGGGGATCTTACTTAGTATATTATTGGTGGTTTTGGTTACAGCAATAAGTGACTATAATCAGTCATTGCAGTTCAGAGATTTGGATGGGGAGAAAAAGAAGATTTTCATTCCTGTGACTAGAGATGGACATAGACAAAAAGTTTCAGTTTTTGACTTGGTTGTTGGAGATATTGTACATTTATCTATTGGTGATATAGTTCCAGCTGATGGGGTTTTTATATCAGGCTATAGTTTATTGATTGATGGGTCAAGTTTAACTGGTGAGAGTGAGCCAATCTATGTAGATGAAAAGAAACCGTTTCTTTTCGCCGGTACCAAAGTGCAAGATGGGTTAGGTACCATGTTGGTCACTACTGTTGGTATGAGAACTGAATGGGGACAGTTAATGGAGACTCTGAACGAGGGGGGGGAAGACGAGACTCCTTTGCAGGTTAAGTTAAATGGGGTTGCAACTATTATTGGAAAAATTGGGTTGGGTTTCGCAGTTGTTACATTCTTGGTGTTAGCCGTTAGATTTCTAGTGGAGAAAGCGATACGCCATGAGTTCTTGCGTTGGTCCGCAAGTGATGCACTGACACTCTTGAACTACTTTGCAACTGCGGTAACTATTATTGTTGTGGCAGTTCCAGAAGGACTTCCATTGGCTGTGACGCTTAGCCTCGCTTTCGCAATGAAGAAATTGATGAATGAGAAGGCACTTGTAAGACATCTTGCTGCATGTGAAACTATGGGTTCTGCTAGCTGCATTTGTACCGATAAAACCGGGACTCTGACAACTAACCATATGATAGTTAATAAGATCTGGGTCTGTGGAAGAAGTAAGGAGGTAAAAGAAAATGACAATCAGATAAAGTCACAAACATCCGAGAGTGTTATGAGCTTACTTTTACAAGCTATCTTCATAAATACTAGTGCAGAGGTAGTAAAACATCAAGACGGTAAAACTTCCGTTTTGGGCCAGCCAACCGAATCAGCATTGCTTGAACTCGGGTTACTTCTGGGTGGAAGTTTTGAATTTTTTCGTCAGGAGTGTAAGATCAAGAAAGTTGAACCATTCAATTCTGTCAGAAAGAAAATGTCTGTTCTTGTTGCTCTTCCAGAAGGTGGTATTCGTGCCTTCTGCAAAGGCGCATCCGAAATAGTCCTAAAAATGTGTAACAAAACTATAGATTATGACGGTAATGTTGTTGATTTGTCTGAAGAACATGTACAGGATATCGCAAATGTTATAAACGGGTATGCCTCTGAAGCCTTGAGGACACTTTGTTTAGCTTACAGAGACACAGAAGACATATTTAATGCCAATAACATTCCTGAAGATGGCTACACCTTAATAGCAGTGGTTGGGATTAAGGATCCGGTTCGCCGTGACGTTAAGGAAGCTGTTAAGACATGTTTGAATGCTGGAATTACCGTGCGCATGGTCACCGGTGACAACATTAACACAGCCAAGGCCATAGCTAGAGAATGTGGTATATTAACGGAAGATGGCCTTGCTATAGAAGGTCCAGAATTCCGAAGACAGACCCCTGAGGAGATGAAAGAGATCATACCCAGGATCCAGGTCAATTTTGTAATTTTCCTTTGAAATTTTGTTCATTTGCCCTGTTTGTTCCAAGCGAAAACCTTTCCCACCTCATTTATGTTATTTCTTTGCATAATTTCATAGCATCAAGCACCAATATAAAAAATGTTTTCCTATATTAAGGGCAAATTGATTTCCCCTCAACAAAAGGGAAAACAATTTCCTTCGTGGAGGGGACAGTATTTTTTGTGGTGATCTTGCATCTTATTCCGCACTCAATGTGAACCTGGTCAAGCATCAACCTCATACAAATTTATAAAATGAAATTATTTTCTTTAGCTATAGGGACACAAGTTTATAGAAAAAATAGTTTGATTTGAAAAAGATGTTGCCCCCTGAACCAAACTGAGCCTTAGTTTATTGCATTTTTCAAGTGCAAAGGTTTCTCAGTTAGCGTAGGGTGATTAATTTTTCAGGTAATGGCAAGGTCTCTACCATCAGACAAGCACACTTTGGTGTGTAATTTGAGAAAGCTTGGGGAGGTAGTCGCGGTAACTGGTGATGGAACTAATGATGCTCCTGCTTTGCATGAGTCTGATATTGGACTTGCTATGGGCATTGCTGGAACTGAGGTATGTCTGCATCTTCACTGCCTTGTCAACTTCTTCATGTTTTTCAAAGAACAATGTTTATAGTGGCTGAGCTTCTTTTTATTAGGAGTGCTTGGGCCAATTTATGTGTACTATAGTTAGTAAAATACTATAACGGCAATTAAACGTGATTTAATGTACTTATACTATTCGGCTTACATACAAAACTTTCGGTAAAAAGTGCGTTGACTTAAGATGTATATGAAAAAATTCATGCCTAGGACAACCCAATTTTTAAAAAGTACGAATAGAGTGGGAACAACTTTTGTTTGACGCTGTTTACCCCTGAAGCAGTTGCAAGAAGCATCATACATAGTAAAGGATAAGGTGCAAGAGAATTAAAGTGACAAATTTAGCAAAATATAAGATGCATATTACATGGAGGAAATGCACTATCTCTGATGAAGATAAAGGAGAAATGACCAAGATTTAGATTTATGATATTTGTGGCAAGTTTTGAATTGTTGTAAATTTTATTAGAATGTGCTATTAGTTAGAATTGGTTTAGGAATAGAATTTGACTTTTAGTAGCCTTACGTGTTATTATTATACAAAGCAACAACAACAACAATCCTAGTGCCACAAGGATTAGGAGTTTATTATTATCAGTTAGGAGTTTCTTTTCTATTGTTGCAACCAGAGCTTAAAGGCAGCCTATTTGAATAAAAATTAGTTATTTCCTATTTATTAAGCACAGAGCTGCTTAAAGTTAAATACAAATATACTTAGTTGGTTGGCCACAAGTCTATTTGAAACATCTTCCCTGGCACATGGATGGTTATGAACTCCCTCGATTAGGCACAATGATGCTTAATCTCGGCTAGTCTCTTTTGGTGTATCTTTGCCACACACCCCATCTCTATATAATTCACCTATATCTAGTCTATCCATACATGAATGACACTAAATATTTCAATTAACCGAACATAGTCATGCATGAACTTAGAGTAAGTCCAACCCTAAGAGGTGGTAGATGAACTTTAGTAAACATGTGAATGTAGTTAATACTTAGTGACTCACTGTGGAAAAATTTAAAGTAAGTTTTATTTGAATTTTTCCTTTTCTTTTGGATAAATTACAAGAGATGTATAATGAGTATTTATAGAATACAACAAAGGATAACTAACTATTAAGAGATAGATACAGAATAAAAAATAAATAAAGTAGTTGAGATATATCAGCATTGTTGATCAGATGGAGGAAGCTTGCACAATATTACCCAAATCTTGAGGAAATATATACTTGAAGCTATCAATAAGATCTTGATGGAAAATATACTAATGATAGGTCAAACATAGGATAAAGGTAATATTATCCTTCCACACCCCCCCCCCCCCCCTCTCTCTCTCTCTCTCTCTCTCTCTCTCTCTCTCTCGCTCTCTCTCTCGCTCTCTCGCTCTCGCTCTCGCTCTCGCTCTCGCTCTCGCTCGCGAACGGGTGGAGGAGCCACATGAAGCTTGTCACGTAACCACGAAAAACGGCTTGAGCTTAAGGCCTTGGTAAATATATCAGCTATCTGATCATGACTAGAGATAAAGCGAACCGCTAAGTCCTTGCAAAGTATCTTCTCATGAATGAAATAAAAATCAGCTGCGAGCATTGTAAATAGGATTAGTAGTAAGATAAATAGCAGAAATATTTTCACACCAAAGACGTGGGCAATCATCAAGACGAATACCAAGTTCATAAAGAAGATATTGAACCCAACACAATTCGGCGGTAGCATTTGCAAGGCCTCGAAACTCGGCTTCAGTGCTAGAGCATGAGACAACAGATTGACGTTTTGAGGACCAACTAATAATATTTGGGCCAAGGTAAAGACAATACCTCGAGGTCGAACGACGAGTCATTGGGCACCCAGCCCAGTCAGCATCTGAGAAGGCATCAAGTGTAAGCTTGGTTGCACGGGTGAAGTGAAGGCCATAGTTAGAAGTAACTTGTAGATAACGAAGAATGCATTTCACCTGCTTCCAGTCACCTTGAGTAGGCTTATCCATATTTTGACAAGCCCGACCCACAGCATAGGATATTTCGGGACGAGTACACTCCGGTATAAAGAAGAATATGTAAAGTCTCACAATCAGAGGAAGCCTGTATTGTTGAGTTAGAAATAGGGGTTGCTACCCCTTTTGCACCTGACATCTTAGCCCGAGCAACAAGATCTGTAATGTACTTGTTTTGAGATAAAAATAAAGAGTCCCCAACTCGTACACACTCAATACCAACAAAGAAGTGAAGAGGCCCTAGATCCTTGACCGGGAACATATGGCCAAGCCTGGTAATAATGGTGGATACTAAAACAGCATCTGAACTAGTGATAAGTAGATCATCAACATAAGCCAATAAATAGATAACATTTGCACCTTGGCGTAATAGAAAAAGGGAAGGATCAGTGCGATTTTGAGTAAAACCCAACTCTTTAAGAGCCGAAGAGAGACTGAAAAACCATGCTCGAGGAGCTTGTTTAAGGCTATAGAGGGCCTTTCGAAGACGGCATACATGAGTACGATATTTAGGATGTATATAGCTTGGTGGTTGCTTCACATGTGTCCTGATAGTCAATGCCCTCTTCTTGGTTATACTTTTTGCAACCAAGCGGGCCTTAAACCGGGAAATGGATCCATTGGCATTACGCTTTATCCTATATACCCACTTATAACCCACAAGGTTTTGTGAAGGGTGAGCTGGAACAAGCTCCCATGTGCCGGTTTTCATAAGGGCATTGTACTCAGCATCCATGGCTTCTCGCCACTCCTTCACCTTGACTGCGGTGGTGAAAAAGGTTGGTTCAGTAAGTGGTGTTGCCGGTGGGACCGAGACTGTGAGAGACAAAGCAGTCCGGGGTTCAAGGGAGTGTGTTTGAGACCTAGTGGTCATGGGATGACGACGTTGGATCGGGGAAGAGGGGACGATCATTGGCGGTGAATTAGATGTGATATGATCTGTGGGAAGTGGAGCAGATTGGGTAGGGATGGTTTCCGGTGGGGTTTGGAAAATGGGAGAGGGAGAAGTAGTGGGAGGTGGTTGTACAGGGGCTGACATTGGGAGCGACAAGGAAAAAAATCCAAGGTGTGTCATTAATTAAAGGAGGAGACATTATGAGCTCAGAGAGCGGAAATTCAGATTCGTTAAAAATAACGTCCCATGATATATATAGACGATCCGTGGGAAGATGAAGGCACTTGTATCCCTTATGAGATGGACTATACCCCAAGAAGACACATGGCAATGATTTAAATTGAAGTTTGTGGTTGTTATAAGGACGAAGGTAAGGAAAACATGTACATCCAAAAACTTTTAGAAAAGTATCCAAAAAGGCGATGTAGGGGTGTATCGTGATTTAATAATGGGCTAGGTAGACGGTTTATGAGACAGCATGCAGTTGTGAAAGCGTCATCCCTGTACTATAAGGGCATAGAAGCGTGAGCTAAGAGGGTTAGACCAACCTCATAAAGATGACGATGATGACGCTCAGCTCATCCATTTTGAGCCGAAGTATGTGGACATCTAAGTTCATGAGAAATTCCCATATCATGTAGGTAGGAGGAAACATTTCTAAATTTACCACCCCAATTTGTTCGGAGAGTTTTTATTTTCAATTCAAGTTTTGTTTCAATCATGCTTTTGAATTTTTTTTAAAATAGCATGAACTTCACTTTTGTTACGCATGAGGTAGATCCATGTGAATCGATTATAATCATCAATGAATGATACATAAAAACGAAATCCATTATTAGATAAGATTGGAGAACTCCATACATCAGAATGGACCAAACTTAATCGCTTACTAGAAATAGAAAAGGAACGACTAAAAGGCAAACGGTGTGCCTTTCCTAACTGACAAGCATTGCGAAACAAAAAATCTAGTGACCCTTTAACTAGCATAGAGGTGTGGTGAAGAACTCGACGAGCAACTAGATCTGAAGGATGACCGAGACGATGATGCCAAATATCTGCTGAAGTCTTGACACCAAGGAGGGCGGTAGGTGACATAGTGGATGTGACTTGAAGCGGCAAGTGGTAAAGGCCATCTATATTTGTGCCCTTGAGAAGAACCTTCCCGTTGCTAGGTCCTTCACAAAACAACAATCAGGTAGAAATTCAAGTGAGACATGATTATTAGAAGTGAACTTCGAAACACTTAATAGATTATGGGTTATAGAAGGAACGTGAAGTATATTGGATAGGTGTAAGGAACGAGAGGGTAAAGAAATAATGGAAGAACCAATTTGGGAGATAGGGAGGGCATTATCATTACCAACCACAACCTGTTCACCGCCTGAGTAGTCATGGTGAAGATTTAAGTTGTTGAGATCAGCTGTAATATGGTGGGTGGCTCCTGAGTTAGGGTTCCATGTGGTATCAACAACACCATAAGATGTAGGGTATGACTGATGTGAGGCAACCAAAGCAGTACTATTTGAAGTATCAGTTGCATAACTATGGTCAAATCTATGATAACATTTCAAGGCCGGGTGACCAAGTTTTCCACAAATTTGACATTGAATGCGTGGCTTCCTTGAATAATTACCCTTGTACTGACCTTGTCCTTGAGATCTAGATTGCTGTTGTTGATCACCACGACCACCCTGGTATTGTTTTGGTCCTCGATTGGACCCATTATACTGCTTACTGTGATCACGCCGGGTTGCTACATTAGCCATGGGAGCCTAGATCTGGAGCTCATTCATTCGTCTGTTAAGATTGTTAAGAAAACTAGATAAAGCATCAAAAGTACTATTACCCATGAAAAACGAGCATGTTGTTACAACTGCAATATATTCTTCTCCAAGTCCATTTAGTGCATATTAGACTAGATCATCTTCTGGTACTTCATGCCCAAGTAGTGAAAGTTGATTTGCTATTGATTTGATCTTATCAAGGTAGTCCTGCATAGAAAGGCCTTGCTTTTTGGTTTGGCTGAGACTGTGCCGTAAATGCATGATTTTGGCACGACTATGAGAAAGGAAAAGTCGTTCTAGGCTGCTCCAAAAGCTTGCTGCGTTGGTATGTCCGACTCCTTTCATGGCCATTTCTTCTGAAAGAGAGGAGAGAAGCCATGCTGTCTTGTTGAACCCATTTAATGTAGGTTGGATTAATCAAGGGTTTAGAGAGTTCAATGCTCCTCTTTGATGTCTCGGGCGAGGGGAATTTGGGTGGGCATGGATTTGTTCCATCGAGGTGTCCCATTAGAATGAGAGCAGCTACATGTGCCTTGATGACAGTTTGCCATACTTGATGGTTATCCCTCTTTAATTTGGTAGAAGGTTGGTGGTTTAGGTTAAGTATGGGAGCTTGATTTTGCATTGTGTTTTGGCTTTCTAGAATTGTTTGGCTATTGTTGGTGGAAGATGGATTGGCCATTGTTGACACTTGGTCGTTAGACTCTAATACAATGTGGAAAAATTTGAAGTAAATTTTATTTGAATTTTTCCTTTTCTTTTGGATAAATTACAAGAGATGTATACATGAGTATTTATAGAATACAAAGGATAACTAAATATTAAGAGAGAGATACAAAATAAAAAATAAATAAAGTAGTTGATATATATCAACGTTGTTGATCAGATGGAGGAAGCTTGCACAATACTAGCCAAATCTTGAGGAAATATATACTTGAAGCTATCGATAAGATCTTGATGGAAAATATACTAATGATAGGTCAAATATAGGATAAAGATAATATTATCCTTTCACATGCCCGAATCAAATTAGCATTGATTTTCAGCATCATGTTGTCTGACTAATTTGTTTGTCATTTTCATGTTTCGATGCACAGGTTGCCAAGGAAAACGCTGATGTTATTATTTTGGACGACAATTTTAGAACAATAGTAAATCTGGCCAACTGGGGCCGTGCTGTTTATGTGAACATTCAAAAGTTTGTGCAGTTCCAGCTAACTGTTAATATTGTTGCTCTGATGATCAATTTCGTTTCTGCATGTATCTCAGGTAATCTAGCTGTTTCTCTACCCTTCTTATAACTTGCTGTAGAAATTTTGTTGAATAATGCTATGAGTACACGAAAATATTATTAAATTTGAATATCTAATATTTACGACAAAATTATAGGAAGATATTAATTTATTGTTGTTTTTTTAGTGAGGCCCCAAAATGCTTTATAATCTAGTATGCCACTTTACGCAAATGTTAGACAGGGTTTTAAGCGCCGATATTGCGCAAAAGTACCTTAATCTTATTATGAAATTATATCAATATTAAGAGTGGGAGTTTTTAGGACTCAAACTCATGACCTCTTAGTTAACAATGCTCTAATATTATGTCCAGTAGGGGCGTAAACAGTCGAAACCTTCTACAAACTACCCTCATACAAAATTAATTAAGACTCCTTAGTGTTTACTTTTGGCGACTCGATAACTTATGAAGCCTAGTCTGAGCAAACCTGATAAGCTTAACCAGCCGAATTTGAACAGAGAGTGCGTAACTCATTAATGTTTGAGAACAATTTGACAAGTGATTGTTAAGAGCTCTAAGAACCCATCACTAACTTGTTAGACCCGTCCATGGCTTCACATTGGCTTGACAATGGATCAATGATAGGTTGATGGTAGCTAGAATTACTAGATTTGGTAACGAGCTCGAATCGACTCAATTAGACTAATGTGCTATGTATCTGTGATAATAATATCCTATTGAAGTGAGTTTGAATGAATGTTCAAAATTTCAATTAAGGCTCGGCTAGAACTCAAGTTCATTAAGCTTTATCGAGCTCTCGTTAGGGGGATGCTCAGTTTGACTCGAGTTGTGTACACCCTTAATGTCAATGAATTAATTACTCCAAAAGTTTAAGCTATTAGGTAACTCAAATGTTACCTAGATTATATACATAAACCGTTTTCTAGTTCAGTATTAGTAAAACTGAGGAAATTTCAGGATCAGCGCCACTGACGGTGGTGCAATTGCTATGGGTGAACATGATAATGGACACACTTGGTGCACTGGCACTGGCCACTGAACCCCCTGATGAAGGGCTCATGAAAAGGCCTCCTGTTGGAAAGACTGCAGATTTCATTAGCAAGCCCATGTGGCGAAACATCCTTGGTCAGAGTGTGTATCAACTTGCCATCCTTGGTGTTCTTAATTTTGATGGAAAGAGGCTACTTAGACTTGGAGACTCAGATGATGCTACTGCTGTCCTCAATACATTCATCTTCAATACTTTCGTATTCTGCCAGGTCTCCTCTTCTCTTCCTCTTACATTATGTTAGGCAAAGATCTTAAACAAACATGATTCGATTTAGATGTAAATGAATAGATCTGAAAGAAATTAAGAAGATAAGCAAGATAGAAAATGATAACACATAGATTTATGTAGAAAACAATCTGAGGGAAAAACCACATGTGAAGGAGAAAGCAATCTACTATGCTTTGAAAGAAGAGAATGATACAACCGGTGCCATCTTGAGTCTTTAGATAGATGCCTAGACATAAAAACCCTAATTTCTTAGTGGCTTTGTTGGGTTAATGCTGAAATATTATAGGTGACCTCCGTTTTTGAATCGAGACAAACAATTTGAGGCTCAACATTGTAGAGTCCACATGTTAGTTCAGCGTTAAGAGGCGTCATGTTAGAGCTGTAATAAAGAGAGATCGGAGCTAATAAAATATAATGCCAGTGGATTTGGAATGAGCCCTCATTTGGGCGTATCTGTGGATATTACGTGCTAGCTTTTAAGCTATGTCTAGACCAAAAGGAATTCAACATTTCTTATTTTGAATTCTCCATGGGAGCTGTCACTTTTATACTGAGGAACCAATTGTCCATGAAACTTGGGGGCTTGTTTGGTGTTGTTTTCTGTTTGTAATTTAGTTGTTTTGGATACGTTATTTCTAATTTTTGGTTTCTACCTTTTAGTTTTTTACTTTTGTGAGTAAATTAAAAATAGGAAACCAAAAACTAGAAAAAACAGTATTCAAGTTTTTAGTTTTAAAAAAATCAAGAACTACGAATAGAAAATGATACCAAGTAAGTCCTAAGTGATTAATTAAGGATTAAGAATGATTTTACTCTGAAAAACTTCTTACTTGAATGCCTATTACGATTGAAGCGTTTTGCCCAAGACTACTTCAAGCCTTGTCCTAAAACTATTTTAGTGACAAAAATTGTGGTAAAGGTGTTTAGACTTCATATCTCTTCATTAACAAGATTTAGCTACCATATCAAAGAACCAATTATGTACCTGTGTAAGCATTCAGATGAAAATCATGAATTATTTTATACTTAACGTATTGAATGTTTGCTTTTTTTTTTTTTTTTTTTTTCCGCAGGTGTTCAATGAGATAAACAGCCGTGACATGGAGAAAATCAATGTATTCCGGGGGTTATTCAGAAGCTGGGTATTCATAGGCGTAATGGTTTCCACAGTGACGTTCCAAGCAATCATAGTTGAATTCTTGGGTGCTTTTGCAAGCACAGTGCCCTTAAGCTGGCAACTATGGCTACTCACCGTACTTATAGGGGCAATTAGCATGCCAGTCGGTGCCATTTTGAAGTTTATACCTGTGGAGAGAGACTCCTTTAAACACCACCATGATGGCTATGATGCACTTCCAAGTAGTCCGGAGCACGTCTAAATCTTATTCTTGGTAAGTAAGGGTTGGTTCGGTATTGTTTTCTACTTGCAGTTTTTGGTTTTTGAAGAGCTAAAAATTGGGTTTCGAAAACATTTTTTTCTCATTTTTAGTTTTTGGTTTTGTCTTAGTTTTCACTTCAATAAAGGAAGGAAGTTTGAATAGAGCAAAAAATAAGAAAAATATCGTCTTTGGAATATGGTTTTATATTTTTGAATAATCCAAAATTACAAATAGAAGATGATATAAAAAATGTGCTAATTGCATTTGGAATGAAAGTATTGAAGTACAAATATAATTGGAGTAGTATATAATAGGGTAAATTATAAAAAAAAAATCTGACTTTTGCTTTAATAATATAAAATTTCCCTCACAAATAAAACTATTCACTAAATTCCCTCACTTTTCAAAAGAAAAAAAAGCCGTGGACGGATGGAAAGACCGGAGACCAGAGACCCTCCAATTTTTTTTTTCGAAAGACAGATGAATGTGGACGGATTTCTGAGATAAAAAAGTCAAGTAGATCTCTGTAAGAGAGATGACACCGTTCGAGAAAATTACAGTAAATGGATGAAAATTTATCACTTTGTCCAAAACAACTTTTTTTCGACTATTTTGCCCCTTAAAATAAAATAGTTAAGTATTTGATTTTATTTTTAGTAGGGATTTGATATTTTGAAGAAAAATAAGAATTTATTTATATTTTTAAAAAATGGGGTTTTCTGTATTTTATTATTTTAATTAATTATAATAGTAATGTTATATTATCAACAACAAAATATTATATTTTATCTTATAATATATTTTTTATGAAAATTTTAAAAATATTTTATATTCTGAATTTATAATATCATTACTATAATTAATTAAAATAATTATATTTTTATAAATATAGAGAAATTCCTTAATTCTTTTGCTAAAACTGTAAAATTTTTAATTTTTGTCTAATAATATAAAGCCCCTTCTATAAATAAAATTAAACATTTAATCCTCTCGCTTTTGAGGGGCAAAGTGGTTAAAAATAAGTTGCATAGGGGTTGAGTGATAAATTTTTAAAAGTGAGAGGGTTTTGTGAGTACTTTTATTTATAAAGGGGGTTTTTTGTTTTTACAGTTAAAAACAGGGGGTTTTATTCAATTTGTCCTATATAATAACTAGAAAATGTGAGACTAAATGTCCCGATGAATGGGACCTTAGATGAGTTGTTTACTTGTTAGTTTCTAATGTTTGTAAATTTATTTAAATCAATCCTTTATTTTCTTTGTTAAGAATAGTTTTCATATTTTATTTTGTGACCAAATTGTTCCTGCATCCAGTTGACTGATGTTGGATAAATATCAAAAGATGAGGGACAAATTTTGTCGTCAATAAAGGGAGTTGTTATTATAAGGGTAAAAATTGTTATTGCCAGAGTAATAATGTGACTTACCAATAATAAGAGCTACAAAGTTACCTTCAAAATTACGATCTTGTTTTGTCAATAACAATTTTGTCCTGGCAATTACCTTATATAAAACATCAGAGACTATTTTAAACAAAAATATGAGGAACCAATTTGAATAAACGTACAAACATTAGTAACTAAGAATACAAATAACTTGGCCAAAAACACTTCCTTAACGACTTAGGAATAGGGCTTAACCCAACCATTTGCCCAAGGGCCGCATGGAATAAAGTGGAGGATGGAGAAACCTTCAGCTTATAGTCTTGGGAAACAAGACATCAGTAATGGCCTGTTTGGTATTTTTTTCTATTTGTAGTTTTTAGTTTTTAGCGAATAGAAATGGGATCTCAAAAATGATTTCTTCCTACTTTTAGTTTTTTTTTTTTGTTTTCAATTTTATTCTAATTTGAGTGAAAAGTGAAAAACAATAAATCAAAACAAGCAAAATAGGTTTCAAAATCAGACTTTTAAATTCTAAAAAACCAAAATTATAAACAGAAAATGATAACGAAAATGTTTGAGCAAATATGATTTTATTTTATTTTTTTTCAAAAACTTATTTGCGTTTACCCCATGAATTCCCTATAGGGTCACTATTATGTCGTTCAAACAATTGTTTAGAGTACCCGTTAATCTCATATTTTCTGGTTATTAAATGTAAGTCCAATTATATTAGTAATCTTGATCTGTGTAATAGTCCCCATCTAATGCGTTGGATTATGATTCAATCTATAAAAGGGAACGAGAAAGAAAAGGGTGTTAAAACAATGTAATAAGGGCCAAGTTATATGAGAATCCTTAAGTGTGTCCAAATTCGGTCCCTAAGATGCATTTTGGTCCGCTTTTGTCCTTTATGACTAGTTATGGGCATTTTCATTAGTTTTAGGGTTCTAATGTTGTCTATAAATTCTTAATTTGGATGTATTTTGTATACAAATCTTATCATTTATCTCTCGACTTCAGTGGATGCCAAATTTTTGTGATTTTGACTTGTATCAAATTTTTATGCTTTTGTTCTGCATCAAAATATCATACTACCTGCCCTCTTTTCTTTTGAAGTAATGATTTCTCTCTCTTTTGCTTTGGGGTTTTTTTTTTTTTTTTTTTTCATTTGAAATTTGGGGTTGGGGGAATTTTGAGGCCAACTAAATAAATCTACTTGTACTTGGTTTTAAGCAATCCTATTTTAAGATAGAAATAATCTAATGATCTCCCTTACGCTCTAGTTATGTAGTATTTGTAGAAAAGCAATTAGAATCTTGAGGAACTCCTAAACTAATAATAACAAGCTCCTAATATAATAATAACAAACAAAGTTAATGAATGTCATATTCGCAATCCTAAAGCAACTCTGACTAATGGAATAAAGGCCAAGGATATGTAGGGGTATAAATTATGGTATGCTGGCAAGATTAGGGGGAGGAACATAGTGGTTATCATTGTGGATAGTTACCTAAAGGACAAAGTAATGGGTGTATCTAGGCTTGATGATAAGATAATTGGCATCAAGTTGGCACTGGACAAGGAGATCTTGAACGTCATTAGTGCCTATGCTCTGCAGGTGGGTTTAACAGAGCAAGAGAAAGCTAGATTCTAGGAGGACTTAGACATAATAAGGCAAGGTATACCCCAGAGCTAGCAAGTCGTGATTGGTGGTGATTTCAATGGACATGTGGGTGCAGCTACAGATGGATACACGACCTACCACGGAGGATTTAGTTTTGGAACTAGAAATGAAGAGGGTAAAGCGATCCTAGACTTTAGGATGGCTTATGAGCTAATGGTTGCTAACACCTTCTTTAGGAAGTGAGAGGAGCATGTCATCACCTATAAGAGCAGTGGGGCTAGGATCCAGATCGACTATATATTGCTAAGGAAGAAAAGCTACAAGGATTGTATATATTGCAAGATTATCCCTGAGGAAGACCCATCCACGCAACATAAAGGTTGTGTGCCAATGTGAAGGTGAAGAAAGGGGTCAAGAAAACTAAGAACCCGGTGTAACCATGCACTCGTTGGCTAGAGTTGAAGGTGGACAAGTATCTAACATTTAAGGCAAGGGTGCACATGGAGACTGACTGGGACTACGAGGGGGGATGTGAACCACATGTGGGACCAAATGGCACAGAAGATCACGACACACGAAGTACTAGGCAAATCGAACCAAACCAGCGAGAATCCTAGTGGTGGTGTAGAGAAGTTCAAGAGAAGATTAAAGCCAAAAGGGACTGCTTCAAAGAGTGGGATTGAAGGAGATGAAAAGAAGCAGAAATACAAGGAAGCCAAGAAAGAAGCAAATGTAGCAATTAGAGAGGCACAGTCCAAGGCGTATGGTGATTTCTATAATAAGCTAGATACGGAGGAGGGAGGAAGAGCCTCTACAAAATCGCTAAAGCTTGAGAAAGGAGGACTAAGGATTTGGATCAGGTAAAATGCATCAAGGGAGATAATAGATGGGCGCTTGCGGATGAGCAACAAATTAAAGAAAGGTGGAGGGAATATTTTTCAAATTTGTTCAATGAAAAGGGAGATTCAAACATTTCCCTAGGAGAACTCGAGGCATTGGAGAAGTACCGTAACTGTTGCTAGACATATCAGACCTGAGGAAGTTAGGGATGAATTGAAGAAGATGGGTAGGAGTAAGGCAGTTGGATCAGATAGCATACCCATTCTTAAAGATACGATGATGCCTAAGGAGTGGAAGAAGAGCACCCTAGTACCGATCTATAAGAAAAAAGGTGACATTAGAGTTGTGCCAATTACAAGGGGATCAAACTCATGAGCCATACTATGAAGCTTTGGGATCAAGTCTTAGAAAGAAGGCTATAGCAATATGCAGGTGTCTTAGAGAACCAATTTGGATTTATGCTGGATAGGTGTAATATGAAAGCAATACATCTCTTAAGGAGTACTATTGAATACTACAGAAGTAAATAAAAAGATCTACACATGGTCTTCATTAATTTAAAAAAGACGTATGATAGAATACCAGGAAAGGTGCTATGGAGAGTTTTAGAGAAGGACATCCCCCTAGCATACATTCGACCCATTAAAGACATATATGAAAGCGCAACAACAAACATGCGCACAGTAGAAGGGGAGACTGATGCTTTCCCAATCACAGGTAGGTTGTATCAAGGGTCAGCTTTGAGCCCTTTCCTATTTACTTTGGTTGTGGACAAGCTCACTAGACACATTCAAGAGGAGGTATATAGTTCTGGTGAGTCAATCAAGACAAGGAGTAAATGAGAAGTTGAAACTTTGAAGAAGTGCCTTGAAACCTAAAGGCTTATGGCTTAGTAGAACAAAAACCGAGTATATGAAATTTAAATTTTGTACCACAACTAGCCCAAGAGGAGAGGAGGTGAAGATTGGATTAGAAAGCATACCGAAAAACGAATGATTCAGATACTTGGGCTCCATGGTGTAACAGGATAGAGGAGTAGAGGAGGGTGTAAACAACTCCATTAAAGTGAGATAGTATAAGTGGAAAATGGCCTCAACAATACTATGCGATAGAATGTTCTCTCTCAAGTTGAAGGGAAAATACTATAAGGCGGTAGTTAGACCGAGCATGTCTTACGATGCCGAATGTTGGCCACTTAAACAGTGCCATACAAAAAATGAAGGTGGCGGAGATGAGGATATTGTGATGGATGCATGGTCATATTATGAAGGATCGGATTAGGAATGATGTTATAAGAGACAAATTGAGCGTGGCCCTAATAGAGGATAAGTTGAGAGAGCAACGTCTGAAATGTTTGGGGCATGTTAGGAGGAGACTGACCACTGCACCCATTAGGTGATGTGAACAACTCCTTATTACGCAAGGGAGGAGAGGTAGAGGCAGACCTAAGAAGAGCTAGATAGAGGCAATTAGAAACCTCACCCACGTAAACCTAAATGAGGAGATAACCTTAGATAGAGCAGTGTAGCGAGCTAGAATAGGGGTAGCATACATAGCAACTTAGGATAGAGGAGCACAACAAAACGAGTTCATTTGCTTGGGGCCTATTGCCGGTGTAATTTTTTGTTGCTCTACTGGTGCCTGGTACTTTATGCTTTGCTTTGCTTTGCGTTGCTTGTGATTTATTGCTTGATTTTTGACTTTTGATTTATTGTTTCGTTTGCTTCTTACTTCTTGCTTCTGGCTTCTTACTTTTCTGAGTTGGAGGCACTCGGACAAAGTCTCTCTTTAGGGTAATACCCTAAATGGGTAAGGTTGCGTATATCTCACCCCCTCAGACCCTGCCTCAGTAGGAGCCTTTGTGACACTGGAAAGGTGGTGGGGGTGGTTGTTATTGCACTTTGGAGATTCTAATAAAACCACTGGTGGGAATTAAATCGCGCACAAAATAGAGTGATTCCTAAATCATTTGTCTATCCTAATGAAATGAACATGTAAGTAATGGAAATCATCTAGTTGTTTCTGGCGAGAAGGAACCTCTCAAATTACAATCAAATGAAAAAGAATGCCTGTGTCAGCAAAATTTACCTTCCGCAGAGGATACTCCGATTGGGTGGCAATCCTCTTAATCCTCGGCTTTTCGTTTTCTGACTATTGCTTCAGGTCAAAGATCTCTCTTATTTTTTGGAGTCATCCACTAACAAATTTCTCAACGGAAAACTGAGAGAAGCAAATAGCAATGTTGGTATCTTTCTAATTACCTACTATGTACGGATCAATTTGACTATCAAGAAAAAATCACGTAACCCATCAATTCACCACCAAATCACTTAATGCGTCCCAGTTGTCTTGCATAATTGAATGTCATAACTTCATAATAAGCCACGTTTGTCCTGCCCTAGATTAGTTTGGACAGCTACAATAAGGAATAAATGAGCCACAGCCCGCGAATGAGTTCTGTAAGATAGATGCGACCCTCCTCCATATGAAAAATTACATTGCTTACTCCAGCTCTTGCAAGCTATTACCAAAAAACAAAAAAAACCATCACTTCCCTCAAATGACGACGACAAAACTCTAATACAATCAACAATGCTACTACTCCCATCATGCCGCAGCAGCAATCTGCTGCTTTGTTAAATGAAAATCAGGTTATGGAATATGGCAAGGAAAAAATGAGCATCAATTTTGTACTCGCACACTTGCAGCTGAACCATTCCCTGATGATGAACCATGCAGATGTAACTCAGGAAGATCATTACTCTCGAAAAAGACATGGTGTAGAGCCTTAACACATCTCTCTGCTTCATCATCATTTACAATCAGGGATATGTTGACCTGGATACACGCACATTTTTAACTTAGGCCCAACAATTAGATATTTAGAGCAAATATTACATATGAAATAAAAAGATAAAGGTGAGCCACAGACCTTGGAAGCCCCCTGAGAAATCATCTGGACGTTCACTCTGTTGGTCCGGAGAACATGAAAAACCTGGCACATAGAAACTGAATGAACAGAAGAACTAAAGAAGCTCTCACAAAAGAATGGGTTGCGCTATAAAGGTGCTTGAAATCAACTAACTCTAATTCTGAACAACGCAAGAAGATTTGAGTGGCAGATCAAGGAAGGGAAATTACTTTCTCCAGAATTAGAGAAGAATATTGGACATTTCCGATCAGTGAAATAATTGACCTACGCTGTAGCAGATTGACAACAGCAATCTTTTCCAACTCCTCAAGGACATGATCAAGTTCCTGTTATAGGAAAAGGAAAATACTCTTCAATTTGGCTTCTTACTTACGAAATTTCAACTCAAAAAAAGGAGGGTGGGAGGGGAAGTATCCGCCTCTTCTTTTTCCCTGCCTTTTACAGAGAATATGATAACATCACCAACTTGAAGCGTAACAAGAATCTAAAAGAGAAGTTTGTTTGCTGTAGAAAACGGTAGGGCTATCTTCAATAGTGATACCATTATTAATTGATAGCCAGAAAAGAAAAAGATAAAACTAAGCTCAATGATATTGTGTTGTGTCCGTAACAATGTCATCACAAGTGGATAATGATATTTCCTAGTCCATACTCTTGCCTGCTGAATCAGTTCTCTGCTCCAAAGTTTGGAGGGATCCAGTGTCAGCGATATGCTAACTTCACTAGTCGCAACAACATCAACAGATATCCCCAAATCTTCAAAGATTGAAAAGACCTGTCAAGCAAAGCAGACAAGTGGATGACAGATTTTAGGATCTAAACAGGAGGAAACATAGGAAACAATCCATATAGAGATATTGTCCGACCTTTGCAAGAAAACCATATTGACCAAGCATGCGAGTACTAACTATATCCAACATGGTGACGTTCCGCTTTAACACTATGCTGGTGAGCACCACCTGCAATTTGATTTCACAAACAATAATCACGAACCATGCAAGAAATTTCAGCTATCAAGATGTGTTCAATATATACCTCATTCATATCTCGCGTCCTTGTGATAAGTGTACCAGGAGCCTTTGGGTTGTATGAATTTTTGACTCTGACAGGTATATCCCCCTCCCTTGCAGGTCTCATTGACTGCGGATGCAAGACCTACACAATACCCATGACAAGAAGTTTTCATTAATCACATTTCTTGATAAGAATATTTTCACTATTCTTACATTCTTTTAGGCCACTTGTTTGAGGTTGAAGAAAAGACAATCTAGCCTTTTCCCACCAAGTGAGTCGCTCACATGGATCAATGTATTTCCATTGCGCTATGTCATGAGTCATACATCTATTAAGCTCTAATAAAACAAGTTTCCTTTTAGGAGACCTAACAATATCTTCTTAAGTCTCCTCCAACTTAATCAACTCTCCCCTTCATGGGGACACCCATCGGTCTCTGATTAACTCATATTAATTTCAGGTTACATCTTATCAACAAGGAATAATTTCAAGCTACAACACCATGTATTTCACAACAAACTCTCTTTATATTATGAAACGACAAACTATGACTTGCACCCCAAGACCAAATATTCATTTTCACAAGCAAATTCAAAATTTCAAAGTACTACCTGGGCACCAAAATAGGCAAGCTCAGCCGCCTCTTCAAATGTCAAAGACGGTACAGGTCGCGCATGAGGATAGATGGTGGGATCACATGTCAAAACACCATCAACATCTTTCCACACCTAAGTAAATAAAGTGAACATAAATTTGTCCAAGGCACAGTTCAGGATGCGTTAGAACATACTATGAAATAGCAAAATCAAGGCCATCAGCATGTATTAACATGAAAGAAATTTGCAATTCTAAGCTCTAATAACAGCATGTGTCACTTGAAAATTAAAGTCAAGGTATCGTTCAACCTGTATCTCACGTAAGCCTAATGCTCTCCCGATGGTAGTAGCTGTTAAATCACTGCCACCTCTGCCCAATGTAGTGATAGCACCGGATTTGCAAGCCTATAACCCATGAAAGTATGAATAAATATAGTGCAACAGATGAAGCGACCTCTGAAGAAACATCCCATAACAAAATACTAAAGTTCTGTAAAACCTTTCCAAGGAAGCCTGTTACAATAGGAATGGCAGGATTTGTCATCCAATCATCATGCAGCCTCTTTGCTATGGCTGGATAGGCTGCTTCTAAGATATCCGCATTGGTGAAGTCATCCGTTGTAAGAAAGCCAATATCAAAAGCATCATACTGCAGATCTCTAATCAGTAACATAGTTAGCATCTAGGAGGCTGCAAACTGCTACAAGCACATCAAGCACGAAGCATAACGCATGCAAGTCTCTTTTTGTAAATATGGTCATTTAGTTAATTTTGTCAAGTCGATAGATGTCAGACACTTGGGAAACTAATGACTAGGTAAAACACGAATTCAGCAAAGCGGCCATATTGAGCGCTCTCTAGGCCAGAGTGATAAAGTACAGGAATAGTACGGGGTTTGGTATCCAGAAATGACCAGCCCATCAGTTTGTTTTACTTGTTCTTCTCAAACTGTAAAGGGACGTTAAACATTGTAGAAATAAAAAACATCCTGAGCCAATAATACCCCCTGGGAATGATGCCCATAAGCGCATTTTGAACACAAACAGAAAGCACCTTTAACATCTTACTTGCAGTCCTCAAAAGTACAAGTTTAACTTCTATGGCCTACAAACTTGAAGGCTCCATCTCCAAGCATGGGTAAGGTTACTAATATCAGCTTCTATAAAATGTCATTCAATTTTTCTGATCAAAAGATGTCATTCACTTTTGGAGGCAGATCATTTAGATAAAGGCACGGACTGAATTGTATAAAGGCCAAAAAAAAATGTGGTTGACGAACATGCAACTACATATATCTCTAAATTCCACTCTAGTTCTTGTGTCCATGTAAGAAAGTGTACATAATTCCCAGAGCTGATGAAGTGTACATGTTGATCAGCACAAAAGAGAACAATAATTCCAGCGTTTTTCCTTTTGTTTTTGGAGAACAGGGAACTTACTTGCCGAGCTTTAGCACCAACTTTATTCATGTATGCCGCAAAAATTCTGGTCGACATACACTCACCAAAAGAAACTAGATAGTCCTTGGTGCGTGGTGTCAACTCCTTCATCATAGCAATGCCTTTGAGAAGCTGTTCTAACTCTTCAACATGTACTGCAAAATGCAACAATGTGCAAAAATTAAAGACCTTGTAGAAAGCAATGGCAATGTCATAATTTCATAGTATAGATGATGCTAGCTGCAGGTGGAACTTACAAGATAGGATGGAGACAT
Source organism: Simmondsia chinensis (assembly GCA_018398585.1). Taxonomy (NCBI): domain Eukaryota; kingdom Viridiplantae; phylum Streptophyta; class Magnoliopsida; order Caryophyllales; family Simmondsiaceae; genus Simmondsia; species Simmondsia chinensis. Next base: position 25,142,074 of record JAGTTD010000019.1, read on the forward strand.
CAAGCCCGAGCTCCTCCAATGTTCTGAAGGAAGAAACAGGAGGCCCCCATAAATTCAATGAATGAATAGCAAAGACTTCTAAAAAAAATGTAAGAAAGATATGCCTCGCTCACCTGAAATGAAGATCCTTAATAAGGGCCAACTCCACAATGACAGAGGCCTTAGATACACCACAGCTCACTGCCTTTTCTCCAGCCTAATAAGCAAAACAGTCTCCTCACGAACATAACAAGGCGGCAAAAAAGTATTAAAAAAAAAATAGAGGATAACATACATTTAAAAGATTGTTAGTGGTCTTACCCATGGCGGACAAAACCACCACAGGGACTTCCTCGGGGAAGCTTAGGATAAGATCAGCCACCTCCTTCATCCTATCCGCTGATGCCAACGACGATCCCCCAAACTTCATGACTATAGTGAACTGCCCCGTGCTACCACTGAGACTCTGCCCCCCTCTCTCTCTAATGGTGGTGGGCCTAACTCCCTGCTGCTGGCAGCTCACTCTCAGCACTCTCCTCCTGAAATCCTTTGCAGCACTTGGCGTAGAATACAATCGAGCAGGTAAGCACAGCGATTCTCCAAATGGGAGGTCGCTACACAATGACGAATGTTGAAAATGCAACGTCTTGGGGACATTGTGGCTGGAAACACCAACGGCATAGAAATGCAACGAGGCCGACATTGAAGCAAACTCTGGGGAGAATGGAACTCCTGGCTGATTTGAAGATTCAAAAGGGTGGAGCAGTGGAAGGCACGCCTGTCCGCTGCCAGCACAGGGGAGATGGCCGATCCCTATGCTTAGGGTTTTTTTCCGCGTTTATACTACTCCCAGTAAAACAAACAGCACACAAGAAACAGGAAAAAGAAAAATAGTTAAAATGGAATATAAAAATAAAAGAGAATTTATGACTTGGAGCACAAACATCTGATAACTTTGACCAAAAAAACATCTGATAACATTTCAATATATATTTTGACTTGGCCGATCCCAAAAACCCTAAACCCGAAACCCACTTAAGATCCATCTTCAACTCAAAAACAATTAAGGCTTAATATGCATAAAATGAAGACTATAACTTCTAGAATAGATGAGATGGCTAGAGACGATTATACATGACCTTACCCACTACACCCAAATGAGGAGTTGGCCTTAAATAGAGCCAGGTAGCGGATTAAAATGCGTGTAGTCGACATAATGGTTTATGGTAGAGGAGCACAATGAAGCTAGTTCTTAGCGCCCCCAGGCTTACACGTTTACTACTGTTGCCACCTTGTTGTTGCTTGCATGCTTTATTGTTTCGTTTTCGCTTTTAGGATAAAAAGTTTAGGGTTTAGGGTTTAGGGTCTCGGATGTAGGGTATAGGGTTTCAGTGATACAGTTAAAACCGCATCAATCTAGAAAGAGGGAGATAGAGAAGACTGAGGGAGAGAGAGAGCATAGTAAGGGAGGGCGAAAATTTGATCAACATTCTAAAAATTATGAACTTCAGTACAATCTAATTGCCCTCGATTTATAGAACTTAGGGACGAAAATAACTAACTAACAGTATCTTAATTGCGTAATAAAAGGAAACTTACCTATAAAGCTACCTATTAAAATACTATTTAATCACATGTCTAATACGTAATTAACTTCTTTTTCCTGCATCAATATCTTACCCCTTATAAAGACCCTTGTCCTCACGAGTCAGGGTATTGATATTCAAAATCAGTACCCTTCAGGGTCAAACACTATAGATATAAGTTTTACCCCCTTAACTTGTTTAAAATTAACAAAAGCTTCTATATGCTTTTTATTTAAAATATTTAAATAAAAGCACATTAAGTAACTATGTAAAAGTAAAGGGGTAAAATGGTAATTTAACTTCAAACCATGTAACCCTAATTTCAAGTGTGGTTGTTTCTTCATCTTCCTGCGCAACCACCAACACCACCAAACCCTAGCCACTCCAAGGTGTATCTGAGCACGCGCAGGAGACCATGGTGGTCTTGCTTCATACTCCCGGTTCTTTCGCAGATGTGGTAGCTCTGATTTGATGAGGACCGTCGTCAGGCGCCAGTGAGATGTGGCCCTCTGTGGTGGTGGACGGCCTTCTCCTGGTAGTCGATTTCTTCACTTCGACCATTATCACTGATTACGTACTATGTGCATCTAAACCTCCAACGAAGGCTTCGACCAGTCCAAACGTCACATCGTCAACCCTTGCTAGTGGCTCCAGCACCTTGGCGATGACAAGATCGTCGTCTTCCTCCTCCAATTTCGGCATCTGTGATTCCGGCTTGCCGTTCTTGTTCTTAGTCGGTTCTGGTGCTTTCTTGACCAGATCTGGTGCAATTATTGAGGTAATTTGCTCACATTTAACACAAACTCTAGCACGTTCTTGCATCTCGTCCAGTTGTGCCATTACCTTTCGAATTGCATTTGTATTTTTGCCATTGCAATTGGATCAAATGCCATTTTTGGCTCGGATTTAATCATCCACAATCAGAGGATCACAGCTCTGATACCAATGATATAGTTAAAACTGTATCAATCTAGAAATAGAGGGAGATAGAGAAGAATTTAGGGAGAGATAGAGAGAATAGTAAGGGAGGGAGGAAGAGAGTTTGATTAATATTCCAAAAATTATGAGCCTCATACAAATCTAAACCCCTACTTATAGATGGGGAGGGGAAATAACTAACTAGGGGTTAGGGCTTTAGGGGTTTTAGGGTTTAGGGTTTGGGGTTTACTAGGATGCATTTGGTTGAACTTTTTAATATATAATTATTTCTTTTTCAAGAAAAATGTTTTAAAAAGACCATATTAACGTTAAATCTTCAACACCATTACCCACACCTACTACCAAGATAAAATAATGACAATGGTTGTTCATGTAGTTGAGAGTGGTAAGTGTAGCAATCCGTGAAATAAAAGGGTGGTCTTAGGGTTTAGGGTGTTAGGGCTTCAAGTGTTAAGGGTAAGGGATTTAGGGGGTTAGGTTTTAGGGGATAGGGGTTTAGGACTTGCCACAAAAAGGGAAAAAGAAGGTTAGGTATTTAGGATTTAGAGGTAAGGGTTTAAAGGCCATTTGGTACAAGGGAGTGAATTTGTGGGAGTAGGCATGAGAGAACGGGAATGACCTTTGGGGAGTGAGAATGACTCAAGCATTCATACTCCCCCCATGCTAAACAACCAAAAATAGGGAATGAAATGCTCATTCCCTCTCTCACCCCTCCATTCCCTCATACCAAACAACCCCTTAGGGTTTTAGGATTTAAGGTTTAGGGGCTAGGAGTTTAGGGGTTAGGGTTTAGGGTTTATTTGATCAATTGACCCCGTGCCATTTACAGGTGCGACCTATTTCACTTTTTTAGTCTTTTGGGTGGTATGGACGTTAAGGAGTAAGATTGTGTTCGGGATTGAGAAGTGGGTTGGGTGCATTATCTTTTGTTATGTCATATTGAGGTTTGGTGTTTGGGACTAAAAGTGGTACAACTTCAACTCTGAGTGCTTCAGGAATTGGCGCAAATATAGGGGTCTAGAATTTTTTTTTTTGTGGTATTATAATGGTATTGTGTTTTTCCTGCTTCCTCGGGCTTCGCTTCAACGGCGTGCGCCGGCCGTTGTATTTAGAGTTGTCTCTCTAATTATCAAAAAAAGTAACTTAGATGTTCTATATTGTATTCTATTAAGATTCTTCATTTTAATATAAAATATTGGCAATGCTCATATTCATAGTTATATGATAATAGGCTGTTGTCATACTTTAAGCAACTTCGTTAGCATAAGATTAATAAGGAAGGAGTTTTACATTTGGGATATAATAATATTTTATAACAAATTGTAGTTGTATAAGCTAGAAAACACCTTGAGTGAAGCTTTAACAGCAATCAACGACAAAGCAAATTTAATACTATTTCTTTGTCATTCATTCATTTCTTCCACCACTGGTTATAGCCTTGGCATCAGATCTTTATATTGCCCAGGGGTGACAACTCCAGCCCTAACTGTAATGCCTTTTCTCAATCATCAAGTCTCTTTTTCCAAATTTTCATTTTCTGGGCCACTATGACTATATCACCATCCCATAACACCGTCAAAGCCTTCTATTATCGCTCCTTTCAAGGAAATAACACCATGTCTTACATGCATACAAGTATTGTGCTTCAGCGTGCTAATTCAAACCTTTCGCTGATTAAAGTAATATTTGAGCAGGACATTCGATGGCGATTTTGGCGAAATAGGCCCTTAGTGTGATGTAAAATTAAGATTTTTGACACAAAACAAAATAATGATTAAGCATGAAAACATGAATGGCTTAAGCTTATTATCTTTGTGAAAATAAAAAATTAATGCAAACAACCTTCCGTTGAAGGTAAGTCCAAAACCATCATGCAAGAATAAAAACCCTACTAAAATATGATCGCAGTCCATAACTAACGTTAGGTACATAACTTAAACTTTGCTCAGGTTCTCTGCATCCCCTTTGACTCTGCGTAACTTAGAAGGCCCATTGTCATTAGAATTAGAAGTTCCTCTTAAACAAGTTTCATCAAAACCTATCTTATCTTTTTTTCTTTCTTCCACCTCTATTATGGAGGTCTTTAGCATTAAAAATACGATAGCATTCAAATCTCACACACACCAATTTACAATCAAACAATCAGCCCAAACAATCAAAGAAGTAGGCAATCAATGATAATCTCCAATAATCGATCAGTATATAACCCGTATAATACGTATCTCAGTATTTTGTATATAGTCTAAGAAAGATTTACAGTATAAGACTTTAGTATTGTAGCTAGTAGAATGGATGAGAAGAGAGCTAGAAGAGGACTAGAGGGAGATAGAGAAGGTTTGGAGAGCAAAAGAACCAGATAATCACCATCAACATAACCTAATACAATCTTCCTAAGCCTTATTTATAGTAAGGAAAGCAAAGCTTTAAGCTAAACATGTGACATGGCAGGTGATCCCAAGCCCTAAGCCATATAATAGGTATCTCAATATACCTTTCAAGGACAACAATTCCACAAGTAATAATGGTCGTTGTTGCTCCAAGGACGATTCCACGGACTTCATCTTCATTCATAGACATTTATATTCAAACACGATAAACAAGTAATTCAAGAACATTTCCTCAAGTACTAAACAAAAAAACAATACCACACATGCCCTTAGTTAACAATAAACAATACCGAACAACCCTGTTATTAATTTCACTCAAAGGACACTGAATTGACTTGTATAGACCTCCATTATTACTTGTAATTAAAGATGACCCAAAACACTTCTTTTTCCAGAGATTCAAGAGATGGAACAGAAGTAGACCCACGAGTATAAGGCCTAATTACATTATCCACACATCCAACATCATGATATATTATGACAAGCAAGCCCTAATTACATAAACAAGCATCACACATCCAACATCAATATAGTTTCCTTAAGTCGGTGATAACCTTATCGCAAGACCCAACACAAAAAGCAAATTACTATTGTGGAATGAACATGAGTCACACAAATTCTCAGTGGAGAAGAACAGCACATTGACCAAATGAGATAAGAGATTCGGGGCAAACAAAACCCCAAAGACTACTAGAATGTTTGTATGGTGACCAAGCATGTAATTTCAAATTAGCAAAGTGTAAAATATACAAAAGTATTCCAATTGCAAAATGAAAGAGAGAGAGAAGAAGAACTTCAACCAGTGACGACGAGCTGAGACGACGAGGGCAGACCGGCGAGTGGAGGGAGAAGGAAAACGAATCTGAAGCCTGCAAAATCGGAGAATGAAACCCTATCGACAACCCAAGCGACAAACAGAAAGAGAGAGAAACACATGCGAGCAGAAGCCACCAGCGATGAAAACCCTAGCGAGTGAGAGAGAGACGAGAACAGGAGAGTGCAGAGAGAGAGACAAGAGCGCACAGTGCAAAAAACCGGGCCAGAACTTTTGTTATGGGCTTGGTAAACAATCAGACCAGAATTGTATGAGATGAACATATATTTTATTATTCATCTATTTTGTGGGACTAGAATCATATCCTCGTGAATATTGGCATAAACGTGAATTTTGGAGTTGCAATTATTGTAGCATCAACTTTTACATTGTAATAGAAATTGACCATAATCCCACTTATGTTTAGGGTGTACGATTTAGGGTTTAAGGCTTCAAGATTAGGGTTTTGCATTTCGGATGTCGAGTTTAGGGTTCAGAGTTTAGGAAGGGAGTTTAGTTGCTGCTCCTTCGTTTAGAGGAGCTCACCGCCATGCCTCCTTACTTTGGCAATGAGGCTTTGGGTCTTAGTTCTTCTTTGTTTCCTTAGTTATGCTTTGGCTGCTTCTTGTATGGATTTTATCTAAACTGTGTTTTAATGTTGTCTCATCATTACAGGCTTTGGCCGTGTCTTGGGGTATGCCCCTTATAGCTATACTATATTTCTTTCTTCTATATATTTCGTTGACTTTACCAAAAATAAAAAAATAATTAGGTTTAGTGTTTGGGGTTTCGGGTTTCAGGGTTTGGGTTTAGGGTTCAGGGTTTTGGGTTTTAGGGTTTAGGGTGTAGGGGTGTAGGGGTTTTCAGGTTTAGGGTTTAGGATTTTAGGGGTTAGGGGTTTGGGTTTAGGGTTTAGGGAGGGGACTTTTAGGGATCGCGACCTGCTTTGCTCTGGAGATTCAAAGGGAGATTTAGGGGTGACAAGAGGTGCACGGCTAGGGCAGCCATTTTCTTGCACGGCGGCAGGCACTAGGGTCTCGGCTGGGCAGTCACACGTTCGCCTGGACAACTACTTCCTGGTGGTGGGATTGGCAGCTGCACCGGTGGCCAGCAGAGGGTGAAACATAGGAATAGAGGGTGCTAGGATTTTGGGTGTTGGTGGTGTTGCGTAGGACGTTTAGGCCTCCACCGGTGGCTCCTTCGGCCGGCATTCAACTCCGACGGTCCCCTTCTTCCTTCGCCGCCCTTCGGTGGCCGATGGCGTGGTCGGATTTCGGCCAAGCTCGATCTGGCGATTTGGGAAGTCGCGCGACTCGTGACTTCTCTCTCTTCTCCTTTCTCGATTTTCGGAGCAATTACGTGTAAGTCTTCCTCGGATCCTTTACTGCTTGTTTTCACTGGCCTTCTTGGTGGTCGTTCCAACCAGTCTTTGGGCCGGTAGTGGTGCTTGGGCGGTGGTGAGTTTGGGTGGGCAAAACCCTAATTTTTTAGGGTTTGTTTAATTTTCTGCTTTCACACGCACCATGTCTGGGGTGCGTGATGTTGTGGCTATGGATGGGGGTTCGGGCTCGGCGAGTGGTGGTGCAGGTGCCACCACTTGGGCTGATCGGGTTCGATCCACTGAATTGAACACCTTGCAATTAGGGATGGCAATGGGGCGGGTAAAACCCGCTACCCGCGAGTACCCGCCCCGTTTGGAGCGGGTACGGGTATAAGTGGGGCGGGTAGTGGGTATGGGTTCGGTGTACCCGCCCCGCCCTGCTCCACCTCATACCCGTCATACCCGCTTTATTTTGTACATAATTAACCTTCAAATTAAAAAATACGTGCTTAAATTCAATAACCCAAATTGTTTATCAATGTTATAAAAAAATATAATTGATTTTTAAAAGTAGTATTAAATAACTAATATGACCCGGTATAGATAATCGTTTTCTACGCACATTAGAGAGGATACGGGGCGGGTAATGCATACCCGTTGGATACCCATGGGTAATGGGGCGGGTACGGGTATGAGTTTATACCCACCGGGGCGGGTGCGGGTATCCACTTCATACCCGTGGTGGGTAATGGGGCAGGTACGGGTATAGGATTTGGGTGGCGGGTACAGGTACACAGGAGACACCCCCCGTACCTGCCCCACCGCATTGCCATCCCTACTTGCAATATTTTGAACCTGTACTTGTTGACGGCAAGCCTTTAGGGGTTGTCCCTAATGAGGTCTTAGACTCCGCCAACGATCTATGGGAGTGTTGTTTGGTGGGTAGGCTTATTGGCACGAGGTTGGCTTATTCTCGTGCTCAAGAGATTGCTAGCTTTCTCTGGGGGGATAAGGGCCTTGAATGTGCTCTATCTGATGGAGAAGTGCACTACTTTCGGTTTCGCATTAGAGTGCAGGCTGAAAATGTTCTGTTAGGCGGTCCTTGGTTCTTCAAGTGCTTTTGCATGTCCCTTCAGCTATGGAAGGAGGGACTAACTGTGCATAAGAACGGGCAAACAGCTCCTGTTTGGGTTCGAACATCTGGTCTTCCTCTATCTCTTTGGAAGCCAACCGGGATTAGTATTGCTAGCAGCACGGTTGGTGTGCCCTTGTTCTTGGATAAGTTCACGACTAGTGGCACTCGTCTGGGTTATATTCAGGTCTGTGTTGAGGTGAAGGCCACGATCCCTGTGCCGCGGGAGACCTTCATTGAGGTGCATGGTATGTAAGTCCGTCTTGGTGTCACGTGTGAAGCAATGCCTAAGCGCTGTCCTACTTGTATGGTGTTTGGGTATGATTGCTCGCCCCCCAGTGCTCGGGAGGCTCCTACTATGGCTGCATTGGTGTTAGGGCAAAAATAGAAGAAAAAGGCTGGGGCGATGGGGGTTGGTGATGCCATGATTGTGGCGCCGGTGCACGTGGCACCGTCTGGTGCCGTCGATGTGGCTACTAGTGGTCGTGAGGATGGTGCGGTGGTCGCTAGTGGCGGCGGGGGTGTTGGAGCTAGAGAAGGGGTGGAAGTGAGAGAGGGGGCGATGGTGCCCCCTGCTATTGGTGGTGGACCGCCACCTGGAGGGGGCCCACTCCCTGAGGCCTGCATTGGGCCCAGGGCTAGGCCTGGGCAAGGTGCCCCAGGCCCATAGTGAGGGGGAGGGGTGCTCGGCCTCCCCCTGTCCGGTCCACATGGGTGCCGGGCCCAAGGCTTGAGCCCACGGGGCTCCCTATCGAGGCTCACGATGGCTTGCGGCAGGCCATCACGTGGGCTCTGCCAGGCCCGAATTGGGCCTGGTCTCTCTTTCATCACAAGGGGACGCGGAGGTCCCCTTAGCCCATGCTGGCCACTAGCAGGTCTCGTGTTTCTTGCTCTGACTCATCTTCGAGTGCCCAGGAGAGTTCTTCGCCTGAGAATTTGGGATGTGCTATGGTTTCTTTTGAGGTTGAGGAGGCCCGGGAGGCCCTTGTTGGGCTCGTTGAGCCTCTTGCTTGTGTTGAGAGCCTGTCCGTGGAGACAGTTCCTAGTATCGAGTCTCCGAACCGGTATGCTTTGTTGGCTAAGGAGCGGATGGGGGAAGTGTCTACATCTAATGCTCCTCCCAACCATCCTCAAGCCATTCGTGTTACGTGCTCTGCTGCTGCTCGGGCTACTCAGTGTGCTTTGGCAACTCAGGGTGCTCAGGATGCCCCGGGGGCTCGTGGAGGTCGCAAAGGACGTGGGGGTTCGAGATAGCTTTCTAGTTTCCCATGATAGGACGCTAGAATGTGCGAGGGTTTAATAACCCCAATACTATTAGGGTTGTGTGTGGCTGGATCGCTTCCAGTTGCTTGAGTTTAGTTAGCTTGGTTGAGACCAAGACCAACCCGGTTGATGTTGCTTCTATTATTACCCGCTGTGCTGAGGGGTGAGAGTTTTTGATTAGTGGGTTGCGACCTCATGGGTGCCGCATCATTGTCTTATGGGATCCGTCCTTCTACCATATAGTGAGAGTATTGGACGGGGATCAGTATCTCACTTGCTGGGTTTTTGACATCCGAGGTGGTGTGGACTTCTCTGCTACATTAGTCTACGGCTTTAACGAGCCGGGACCGCGTTGGGAGCTCTCAAGATATATTCGAGGAGTCAACACGGGTCTTCGGGAGGAACCTTGGATACTCCTTGGAGACTTTAACGCTATCCTTAGTCCGAGTGACAGGAGAGGGGGCCGGGACTCTTGGCCTGGGCACATGGATGACTTTCGGGACTGTGTCTACGATTTTGAGCTCACGGTTCTGCCGTTTTTTGGGCTACATTATATGTGGTCTAATGGGTTTGATGGAGACGCTCTCATTCTGAAGTGTCTTAACTGGTGCATGGTGAGCAAGGGCTGGCTTCGCACTTACTCTTCCTCATATGTTGAGTTCCTTCCTCGGGAGTTATGTTCTGACCATTGTCCCTTTGTAGTTAAAGGTCTTGGAGAGCGCCGCACATCACGGCGCCCTTTCAAGTTCTTTAAATTTTGGGCTGACCACGAGGAGTTCTTGCCTACTGTGAGGAGGTTTTGGGAGACTAGTATTGAGGGCATGCCTATGTATCAGCTCACTCAGAAGCTCAAGCGGCTGAAAAGTGAGCTGAAGGCCCTCAATGCTAGACATTATAGTCACATATCGGCTCAATTTGTGGCGGCAAGGGATGCCTAGACTGAGGCTCAGCGGGCTCTAGATGATGGCCTCGAGAGTATGTTACTTAGAGAGGAGGAGCATCGTCTGTCTCGGGAGTACTCGCGGTTATGTAGGGATGAGGAGGCTTTCTACTGCTAGAAGTCTCACATCCAGTGGCTCTCTTTGGGAGATCAGGGCACCCGATTCTTCTATAAGTCTGTCACGCATCGGCAGGCTAGGAACCCGATCTCTTCTATCATTCGCTTTGATGGAAGGAGGACGTATGATGACAGTGAGGTTTCAGAGGTGGGAGTTTCGTACTTTCAAGACTTATTGACAGAGCCGAGTGGGCCGCTTCGCGAGGATATTTCGAAGCTCTTTTAGACTCGTCTTTCTCAGGATCAGGTTCATCCACTTTCTACTCCGGTTACTGATGATGAGGTGAGAGATGCTTTGTTCTCCACTAGTGATGATAGGGCTCCTAGCCTTGATGGCTATACCTCCCTCTTTTTTAAGAGGGCTTGGGATGTGGTGGGGCATGATGTTGTTCAGGCTATCCGGTCTTTCTTTCAGTCAATGCGCATGCTTAGCGCTCTGAATTCTACTCACATCAGCTTGATCCTAAAAGTGGAGAATCCCTCCACTTCCGCTGACTTTCGCCCGATCTCCTGTTGCAATGTGATCTATAAGTGCATCACTAAGATCGTTGCAAACAGGTTGAAGGGGGTTCTTCCTTACGTCATTGATGACTCACAGTCCACTTTCGTTCCTTGATGGAGGATATCTTATAGTATTATGCTGGCTCGGGAGCTTCTGTGCGATTATCACCTTCAAACGCTTTCTCCTCGATGTGCTCTGAAGGTTGATCTTCACAAGGATTTTGACACGGTGCACTGGGAATTCATTCTCACTGCTATGCGTTGTATGGATATACCTGAGGTCATGATTCAATGGGTGCAGGAGTGTCTTTCCACAGCCAGATTCTCAGTTGCCATTAATGGCGAGCTTCACAGTTTTTTTGGCATGAGCAGGGGCATCAAGCAGGGGGATCCTGTCTCGCCCTACCTCGTTGTTATTGCCATGGAGGGCTTACGGGGTTTGCTTTGTCGTGCATCTTCTAATCCAAGGTTTTGCTTTCGTCCTCGTTTCCAAAGTACCGGCCTTACTCACTTGTGCTTTGCAGGTGACCTTATGATTTTTAGTGGGGCTGATGAGGCAGTTTATCGGTTCTTCAGAAGACTTTAGATCATTTTGTTGTATTGTCGGGGCTTTCCTCGAATGCAACAAAGAGTATTATATTCATTATCGGGGTTGATCCTGAGCTTCAGCAGACTCTTCTTGATATTCTGGGGTTCAGATTAGGACAGTGCCCGATCCGGTATTTGGGGTTGGCGCTTATCACGATGAGGCTTCAGTTTGTAGACTGCAAGCCTTTATTAGACCGCATCCTCGCTCGCATCCAGCTCTGGACATTTGGTGCTTTATCTTATGCCGGGCATTTGTAGCTCATCAGATCGATCCTATTTTCTATCTAGGTCTTCTGGTCATCTGTCTTCATTCTCCCGAAGCTGATGATCAAGAAGATTAAGACAACTCTTGCTGCCTTTAGCGCTTCCTTGGGCCCGGGTGGGGCCAAGGTCTCCTGGCAGCATCTCTGTTACCCTTGCAGGGAGGGTGGTCTCGGGGTTCGGCGTCTGCATGAGTGGAACCAGGCTTCTCATGAAGCATATATGGGTTCTACTCATTGATTGGGACTCTCTCTGGCTTTGGTGGATTCATGCCAACCGATTCCAGGAGAAGTCCTTTTGGGATATTCAGCCGAGAGGATCGATTCCATGGTCATGGAGGAGCATTCTGGGTGTTAGATCGCTTTGTGCTGAAGCTTTTCGGCATATCATTGGGGATGGTCGTGATATTGCTTTGTGGTCTGACTATTGGCTGCCATGCGGACTTCTGGAGGGGCGGTTCTCTTTCCGCCTCTTGCATTTCATTGGTCATAGCATGGGCTTTCAAGTTTCTGACATTATAGAGGGTGATCAGTGGCATTTCCCACAGGATATTGATGAGCTACTCCCTATCTGGGATTCTGTTGACTTCAGGCCCCGGCCGGGGGTAGCTGACAGTGTACGGTGGATGGGGGACCCATCTGGGGTTTTCTCCACTAGGTCGGCATGGGAGATGATTGCAGTCAGAGGAGGGAGGACGCCATCCATCATCTCCTCTAGTTTCAGCTACACATGCCGAGGCACTCCTTCATTTTGTGGCTTGCTTCCTATGAGCGACTATGGACATTTGACAGACTGCTGAGACATCGAGTGCAGGATGTATGGGCTACATGTGTGCTGTGCGAGTCAGCTGCTGAGTCACACAACCATCTCTTCTTCACCTACAGCTACTCCGCTACTGTTTGGACCAGGGTGTCTTCTCGCACCTCTTTTGCCTGGCCCACGCTTCCTTGGCGTGAGCTGGTTCAGTGGGCTGCCACTAGGCTCAGTGGTCGTGGGGTGGATTGGATCCTCACCCGCCTTTGTTTCTCCGTGATGGTTTATATCCTCTGGTATGAGCGTAACCTGAGGATTCAGCGATCCCAGTCCAGACCTTCTGCAGTTGTCACTGAGGAGATCACATAATTGGTCCGTAGCCGTCTCATTGCTGCTCCTACGCTTTGTGGTGCCCATCGCCACTTGCAGCTTTTGCAGGAGTGGGGGATTGAGCATTAGCTTTGTTTGCATTTATTTTCTTTGTTTCCTTTTGTTTGGCCTTTTGACCTTTGATACTCCTTGTTTGTTTCTTTTTTTTTGACTGATTCTTTAATGTAGGCCTTTGGCCTTGACTTGGGGTATGTCCCTCATAGACCTGTACATGTATTTTTGATCATATATGATATATAACACTGATTTACCAAAAAAAAGAGGTTAGGGGTTAGGGATTTTAGGGTTTAGGGTATTAGGGGTTGGGGGTTTGGGGTTTAGGTTTTTAGGGTTTAGGAGTTTAGGGTTCAGGGTTTAGGGGAGGGGGGTTCATTTTGTAAACTTCTAGAGAGAGATTCTCTTTAAAGGGTGAATTCTGGGTGATTTTCGGCCATCGTGCACTGGTGGCGCGTGCGGCACGTGAAGGCCACCCGCGGAGACAAATCCGTCGTGTGAGAGCGTGTGAGGGGTCGTACAACGGCGTTCTTTGTAGATTTGGGCTCCTAGTCTCGTGTTCTTTCATGGGGTGTAGTCATTTAGCTGATTTGATCACCATTTTTGTAAGGCGAAACATAGGTGAGTGAGGGGGTTGTGGATTGAGGGTCGTGGTGCTGCGTAGGACACTTTTCGTGGTGGCTTCTCGCAGGAACTCCAGTGGCCATTGCCTGTCATCCTTTTCCCGAGCCTGTGACCCTTGAATCCAGTGCAAAAAGAGGTTGGTTGGCATTGGACCCAAGCTTTCGCTCTCTTCTCTCCCTTGCGGCTGTGTGGCAAAGCTAGGGTTTTTTTTCTCACTTTTGGAAAGATTACTAAGGATTTCCTTAGATCTTGCAAGATTTGGAAGGTGTGGATTTGGAGGATCCGATTCCTAAAATCACACCCCTTCCTTCTTTGGCGTGTATTTCGAATTTTTTTGAATTTTTCCTGGGGGGAAGCGGTTCTCCAGCGGGTCTGGGTGGCTGTCTGGGTTGTTTCCGGCGTTTTAGTCCAAAAAATCACAAAATTCAAAATTTTTTAATCCCTTGTTTGGAATACTAGTGTCTTCATGGCCGAAACGCAAGCTCGGGATTGTTTATTGGTTGAGAGAGTTAATGGTGATAGGTGGAATGGGGCCTCTTCTTCTTCCACTACCAATGAACTCTCTTTGCACTTTGTCCCTCCTAGGCATATTGATGGTAAGGTTAAAACATCTATCATTGGTTACAACACAAACATGGCTACTCAACAATGGGACCGTACCCTTGTGGGGCGTGTCATCGGTGGCCGGGTTGCGTTTTCTTAATGTTTAGCTATAACAAAATTACTATGGGGGTCTAAAGGTCTTGGATGTGTCCTCTCTGATGATGACATGTTTTACTTTCATTTCAACACCATTGAGGCATCTGAGAAGGTTCTTCGTGGTGGCCCTTAGCACCTCAAAGGTTACGGTCTCTACCTCGAGCGTTGGACGGGTAGTCTTCTTCCCAAGCGTGACCTTCCTTCCATGCGTATATGGGTTCAACTCCATGGCTTGCACGGGTCTTTGTGGATGAAGGAGACACTTAGCACTATTGCTAGTGTCGGTACCCCTCTGCACATGGACAAGCCAACATACAAGTTTACGATGATGAGTTATGCTAGGGTTTGTGTTCAACTCGATGCCAAAGTTTCACCGGTCAAGGAATTGCTCGTTGACTATGAAGATGATGAGTTGTTCTCGATTGAGGTTAGGTATGAATGTCTCCCCAAACATTGCCAATCTTGCCATGTTTTCGGTCACTCATGCCAAGACCCGAAAAATTCGGCAAAGAAGGCTGGGAAAAAAAATGATCGAATAAGCACCGCCATCGGAAGAAGGCGACCGGTGATGGTGGTGCAGCTGGGAGCACCACCACGGTGGGTGGCGTGGAACCCAGCCTTGGGCTGGCGCATAAGGAGCCTAATGGGCCTTGGGTTAGGGCCAGCGGTGCTCCTAATGTTGGGCCTCGGGTTGGGCTAGATGATAGTGAGGGTGGGTTTTGAAATGGACCAAACAATGGGCCTCCAGTTGCTTGTGTGGGTAATGTTTTTTTTTGGTTCGTGGATTGGGCTTAGTGATGTTGGGCTGCCAGACATTGTTGAGAGTCCAGTTGGGCTTAGTGATGTGGCTGGGCTTCCCTCTTCCACATGGCTTGCACTCCCCTCTTCTACTAGGCCTCGTCCCAGGCCTCAGAACGACCCATCCCAACCCCCTGCTGGTGGGGGGTCATCTAACCACACGCACAGAGGACCATGCCTTGTAATGGGCCGCAAGGCCCAGTACTTCTTTTGGGATAGCATCGTGGTGGTTCTGGCCCTCCTTCGGGTTATATCGAGCCCACCAGGGCCTCGGTTAACTCCTCCCAGTCCAAGCCCACCGGTTGGTGATTGCTTGGGCCTCTCGGACTTTTGCTTGGATGCTGATTCGTCTACCAGTGAGGAGGATTTGAAACGCGCTATAGTTCCAGTTGAAATTATTGACGCTCAGGATGACTTAGTTGGGCTTGTCAAGCCTGGCCTGTGTGGCACGAACATGGAAGCAAGTATTCCAGGTTACTGCACTGAGAGTTCTAGTGACTAGGACACCTCTATGGACACTGCTACTTCGGCTGGGCCTGAAGAGAGTTTAGTGGTTCAGCCTCAGATTGAATGTCGGATGACTAGGGCGGCTTCGAAGAAGCAAACTCAAGTCAACAACAAGAAATCAAAGGGCAAGTAGAAATCATGATTTTTCTTCGTCTCATTTGTTTAGGGTTTACTTTGATGCTTTGATCTACTCATTGTTTTCCTTCTTTAGAGGTTTGTACGTAGGTGTTTCATTTGATGTACCTTTATATTTCCTCTTTGTTTGCTTTAGGGGTTTAGGGTTTAGAGTTTAGGGGTTAGGGTTCGTTGATGAAGCACATCTAGGTCCTGCTCAGAGATCGTGATTCCCTCTGGCCTCGATGGATTCATGCCAACCGACTTCAAGGGAGGAGCTTCTTGGAGATTGAGGCCAAGGGGTCGATTCCTTGTTTTAAGAGGAGTATCCTCGATGTCCGGCCACTATGTGACACGACCTTCAGGCATATCATCGGAGATGGTCGAGATACTGCTCTTTGGGTTGATTATTGGCTTCCGTACGGGCACCTCGCGGGATGGTTCTCACACTGCATCTTGCACTCCACTGGTCATCTCTGGGGCTCACGAGTATCAGACATTATTGAGGGGTTTCAGTGGAGGTTTCCTCAGGACGGGTTGAGCCGCTACCTTTTTGGGCATCTGTTGATATCAGGCCCCAACCGAGTGTTGCAGATTGTGTCAGGTGGATGTGTGACCGATTAGGAGTATTCACCACCGAACATGGGAGGTGATTCGCAGTAGGAGGGAGGAGGACTCCATCCACCATCTCCTTTAGTTCCGGTTGCACATTCCGAGGCACTCCTTCATTCTTTTGGCTTGCCTCCGGTGAGCGGCTCTATACCCGTGGCAGATTGCTCATACATCAGGTTCCGGGTGTCCAGACTTCATGTGTGCTATGTGGTTCAGATGATGAATCGCATAGCCATATCTTCTTCGTTTGCAACTTCTCTGCTTCTGTTTAGTCCCGAGTGTCATCGTGCACTCTATTACTTGGCCTGCTCTTCCTTGGCGTGAGCTAGTTCAATGGGTTTCCACTCAACTTCGTGGACGTGGGGTGGATCACATCCTTGCCCGCCTTTGCTTTTCCGCGACGGTCTACATCCTCTGGTACGAGTGTAACGCGAGGATTCAGCGTTCACAGTCCAGACCTTCGTTTGCTGTCATTGAGGAGATCACAGGTTTGGTCCACAGCCGTCTCATTGCTTCTCCTACGCTCCGTAGTGCTCATCGTCACACTCAGCTTCTGCAAGAGTGGGGGATAGCACATCAGTTTTGTTTTGGCTTTCTAGCTTTGTTTCCTTTTGTTAGTCATGTCGAACGTTTTTGCTTTATGCTTTGTTTTGATTCATTCTTTTGATTCTTTGACGTAGGCCTTCTTGGCCTGAACTTGGGGTATGCCCCTTGTAAACTTGTACATATATTCTTTCTCATATATGGTATATCCCACTAACTTACCAAAAAAAAAAGAGTTTAGGGTTTAGGGACACACACGCATCCTTTGGCGATTCGGGAGGCAATCTGCGGGCGAAAGGGCGATTTTTTTCGCCAGCAACTAGGGCAGGCGAGCATAGGCGCATGGCTGATCGTACGGGGGTGGGATCAGTGACTGTGCATTCGCTGGCTCCTCCACTTCCTGGTGGTGGTGCCCACTGGTGATTACGGCGGCCGTGGGAGGGTGAAAAGCGTGAGAGAGGGTGCTAGGTTCGGGGTTATTGGTGAGAAGACTTAGGACGTTCGGGCTTTGCTTCCGGCAAGCCCATCACCGATGACCGAACCTTGGTGGTTCGCCTCTCCCTTTGCGGCCTCCTGGTGACTGTTCGACCGACCCTGGTGGCGTGGCGGCGGCACAACAACCCGCTTTCTCTCTCTTGGAGATTCATGGGTCGTCATCTTTCTCTTTCCAGATTTGGAGCTTTTGGCTTGTAAGTTCCTTTGGTCTTCCTTGCTGCGGTGTTTTGCAGTTAGTTGGGGTCCCTCTTGGTCGGACTTGGCGCCGGCCCGAGGTGGTGGCGGCGCATGGGTTGTGTGCTTAGCAAACCCTAATTCCCTCAAGATTTTGCAAGATTTGGCAAGTGCGGGTTGTTGGGATTCTTTCCTAATATCTTGCACTTCCCTTACTTAGAGCTTGATTTGAATTATTTGCTTTTTTACTCAATGGTTGGCCGGCTCTTGGTGATCTCAGGTGGTTTGCGTGGTGGTTTCCGGTCAAAGCATAATTTTTCAGAGCTTTTCTTCTCCTTGAGTTTAGTTCTCATGCCTCATGGCTAAAACGCAAGCTCAGGATTATCTTTTGGTTGAGAGCGTTAATGGTGTTAGGGGGAATGAGGCCTCTTCTTCTTCCACTACCAATGATCTCTCTTTGCACTTTGTTCCCCCCAAGCATATTGGTGGTACGGTTGCTACATCTATCATTGGCTACAACACAGACGTGGTTGCTGAACGTTGGGACCGTACCCATGTGGGGCATGTCATTGGTGGATGGGTTGTGTTTTCTCGATGTTTAACTATAACAAAATTATTATTGGGATCAAAAGGTCTTGAACGTGTCCTCTCTGATGACGACGTGTTTTACTTCCATTTCAACACTATTGAGGCATCTGAGAAGGTTCTTCGAGGTGGCCCTTGGCACCTCAAAGGTCACAGTCTCTACCTCGAGCATTGGACGGGTAGTCTTCTACCCATGCTTAATCTCCTTTCCATGCCTATATGGGTTCAACTCCATGGCTTGCACCAGTCTATGTGGACAAAGGAGACACTTAGTGCTATTGCTAGTGGTGTCTGTACCCCTCTTCACATGGACAAGCCAACATACGAGGTTATGATGATGAGTTATGGGGTTTGTGTTCAACTCGATGCCAAAGTTACACCAGTCAAGGAATTGCACGTTGACTATGGAGAGATGAGTTGTTCCCTATCGAGGTTAGGTATGAATGTCTCCCTCAACATTGTCAATCTTGTCATGTTTTTGGTCATTCATGCCAAGATCAAAAAATTCCGGCCAAAAAGGCCTGTAGAAAACGTCGGAATAAGAACCACCACCGGAAGAAGGCAGTCGAGGATGGTGGCGTGGTTGGGAACACCACCACGGTGGGTGGCGTAAACCCCAACCTAGGGCCGGTCCACAAGGAACCTAATGGGCCTCGGGTTAAGGCTAGTGGGGCTCCTAATGTTAGGCCTCGGGTTGGGCTGGATGATGGTGAGGGTGGGATTCGAAATGAACCAAACAATGGGCTTCCAGTGGCTTATGTGGGTAAAGTTTCTGTTGGGCTGCGGATTGGGCTTAGGGATGATGGGCTGCGGGACATTGTTGAAAATCGAGTTGGGCTTGGTGATGTTGCTGGGCTTCCCTCTTTCACATGGCCTGCACTTCATCTACTGGGCCTCGTCTTGGGCCTCTTGACAGCCCAAATTTAACCCCCCATGCTCATTGGGGGGAGGCTCACCGAACTGGACCTAACGGCCCGGCTGCTGTCTGGTTCTGCAACGGTAACAGGGGGACCTCTCCCTGTACCACGGTGCTGGCCCCCTTTCGAGATTTATCGAGCCCAGCAGGGGCTCGGGTACCTCTTCCTTGATCGGGTCTTCGACCCGAGTTGGTGATCGTTTGGGCCTCTCGATATTTCCCTTGGATGCCGATTCCTCTACCCATGAGAAGGATTTGAATTGTGCTATGGTTCCATTTGAAAATATAGATGCTCAGGATAACTTAATTGGGCTCGTGGAGCCTGATTTGTGTGGCACGAACACGGAAGCAAGTATTCCAAGTAACTGCGCTGTGAGTTCCGGTGGCCATGACGCATCTTCTGACTCTATGGACACTGCCACTTCTATTGGGCATGAACAGAGTTTGGGGGTTCAGCCTCAGATTGATTGTCAGACAATTAGAGCGGCTTCAAAGAAGCAGACTCAAGCTAACAACAATAAATCAAAGGGCAAGAAAAAATGCTAATTTCTCTTTGGCTCACTTATTTAGGAGTTACTTTGATGCTTTAATGCATTCATTGTTTTTCCTTTGTTTTCCTTTTTAGAGGCTTGTACTTAGGAGTTTCCTTTGACGTTCCTTTGTTTTTCCTCTTGGTTTTGCATTTGCGTGTTTTGCTTCCTTTTCGTTGGATGGCGTTGTAGGCTCCAGCCGTGTCTTAGGGTATGCCCCTCATACTCATGTACGATTCTTTTTTGATATATACAACTGACTTCCCAAAAAAAAAGAAAGTTTAGGGTTTAAGGTTTAGGGTTTAGGGTTTGGGGTTCGGGGGTTGGGGGTTGGGGGTTGGGGTTTAGGGGTAGGGGGTTAGGGGTTTAGGGTTTAGTGTAGGGAGTGAGCCCGAGCCGCGCTGGGATCTCTGGTAGTATGTTCGGGGAGCCAGCGTGGGTCTCCAGGAGGAGCCTTGGATACTCCTGGATAACTTTAACGCTATCCTTAGTCCTGGAGAAAGGAGTGGTGGTCAGGACACTTGGCTTGGCCATATGAACGACTTTCGAGATTGCATCTATGAGTCAGAGCTTACAGTCCTTCCGTACTCGGGGCTCCGTTTCACGTGGTGTGGCACGACGCCTGGGGCGCTCTAGTCTTCAAGCGTCTCGACCGGTGTTTGGTGAGCAGGGATGGCTTCGCCCTTTCTCGACCTTATCTATTGAGTATGTTCCATGGGAGTTATGTTCCGATCATTGTCCTTTTATAGTTAGGGGACTTGGATAGCGCCACACCCCATGGCTCCCTTTCAAGTTCTTTAACTTCTAGGTTGACCATGAGGAGTTCATTCCTACAGTGCGGAAAGTTTGGGAGACTAGTATTGAGGCCACTCCTATGTATCAGCTCACTCAGAAGCTGAAGAGGCTGAAAGGTGAGCTAAGGGCTCTTAATACTAGGCACCTTAGTCACATTTTGGCTCGAGTGGTGGCGGCGAGGGACGCCTGGACCGCAGGCCAGAGGGCTTTAGATGATTATCCTGAGAGTGTGGAGCTTCGTACAGAGGAGCATCATCTATCTCAGAAGTATTCGAGGTTGTGTCGGGATGAGGAGGCTTTCTACCATCAGAAGTCTCGCATCCAGTGGCTCTCTCTAGGGGATCAGGGTACTCGGTTCTTCCATAATTCTGTCGCTCATCGACGGGCTAGGAACCGAATTTCTTCTATTATTCGTCCAGACAGCAGAAGGACTTATGATGAGGGGGATATTTCGGGAGCCGGGGTCTCGTACTTCTAGGAGTTATTGGCTGAGCCGAGTGGGCCGCTTAGTAAGGACATTTTGGCGATATTCGGGTCTCGTCTTTCTGAGGATCAAGCTAGACTGCTGACTCTTCTGATTTTCGATGCTGACGTCAGAGATGTTCTATTCTCTACTAGTGATTACAGAGCACCTGGTCCTGATGGTTATATCTCCCTCTTCTTTAAGAGGGCTTGGGATGTAGTGGGTCGTGATGTAGTTCGGGCTGTCTATTTGTTCTTCCAGTCAGGGCGCATGCTTGGTGCCCTGAACACTACCCGTATTAGCTTGATCCTAGAGTTGGAGAATCCCTCCACCTTCGCTAACTATCGTCCGATCTCCCGTTGCAATGTGGGCTATAAGTGTATCACTAAGATCATTGCAAGCAGGTTAAAAGGGGTGCTTCCTTACCTGATTGACAATTCTCAGTCTACTTTCGTGCCTGGGAGGAGGATTTCAAACAGTATTCTGTTAGCTAAGAAGCTTATACGCGACTATCACCTTCAGACAAGGGCTCCTCGGTGTGCTATGAAGGTTGATATTCGTAAGGCGCTTAACACGGTGCGGTGGGACTTTATCCTTTCTGCCATGCATTATATGTGTATCCCCGAGGTTGTGCTTCGGTGGGTGCGGGAGTGTCTTTCCACAACCAGATTTTCAATCGCCATTAATGGCGAGTTTCAAGGGTTTTTTAGCACGAGCCGGGGTATCAGATAGGGGGATCCTCTCTCTCCCTATCTCTTTGTCATCGCTATGGAGGATTTGCGGGGTTTACTTCGTAGTGCCATTACCGATCCGCGGTTGGGCTTCCACCGCCGCTGTGAGAGTACTCACCTCACCCACTTATGCTTTGCCGATGACCTTATGATTTTTAGTGAGGCTGATGAGGGTAGTGTCTCATTCGTACGAGAGATGTTGGATCGTTTTGCCGTACTTTCGGGGCTATCCTCAGATGCGGCAAAGAGCACCGTCTTCGTTTCTAGGGTTAATCTTGGGTTTTCGCAGTCTATTACAGACATTTTGGGGCTCAGATTGGGGCAGTGTCCTGTCAGATAATTAGGGGTGCCGCTTTTACTGTCGAGGCTTCAATTCATTCACTGTAAGCCACTGTTGGACCGCATCCTATCTCACATCTAGCTATGGACTTCACGAGCACTTTCTTATGCTGGGAGATTACAGCTTATCAGATCAGTTCTATTTTTTATTCAGGTCTTCTAGACTTCCATCTTCCTTCTTCCGAAGGCGATTGTCAGGAAAATCGAGTAGACTCTTGCTGCATTCTTATAGAGGGGTGCCTCGCTGGCCTCGAGGGGAGCGAAGGTTGCCTGACAGCACTTATGCTACCCTCGTAGGGAGGGGGGGCTTGGGATTCGGAGCTTAACTGAGTGAAACGAGGCTTCCCTTATGAATCACATCTGGGTCCTACTCACTGATTGTGATTCCCTCTAGCCTCGGTGAATTCATGCCAATCGACTTCAAGGGAAGAGATTTTGGGAGATCGAGGCCAAGGGATTGACTCCTTAGGCTTGGGGGAGTATCCTCTATGTTATGCCGGTGTGTCGCATGGCTTTCAGAAAAATCATTGGAGACGGTCGAGATACTGTTCTCTAGACTGGCTACTGGCTTCCGTACGGGCGACTCGCGGGGCAATTCTCGAGCCACCTCTTGCACTCTACTAGTCATCATTGGGGCTCTCGAGTGTCAGATATTGTTGATGGTGATCAGTGGAGGTTTCCTTAGGACAGGGTTGAGTTGCTGCCTTTTGGGTGCCTGTTGATTTCAGGCCTTAGCCGGGTGTCGCAAATTGCATCAGGTGGATGGGTGACAAATCAGGAGTCTTCACCACCAGATCGGCATGGGAGATGATTCATAGCAGGAGGGGCGAGGACTCCGTCCATCATCTTCTCTAGTTCCGGTTGCACATTCCGAGGCATTCCTTCATTCTTTGGCTTGCCTCTTGTGAGCAGCTCTATACTCGTGACAGACTGCTGAGACATCGGGCTCCGGGCGTCCAGTCTATGCTGTGTGGTTTAGAAGATGGGTCGCATAGCCATCCCTTCTTCTCCTGCAGCTTCTCTGCTTCTGTTTGGCCCCGACGGTCATCGCGCACCTCTATTGCTCGGCCGGCGCTTCCTTGGCATGAGTGAGTTCAGTGGGCTTTCTACTCAGCTTCGTGGCTGTGGGGTGGATCGCATCCTCGCTTGCCTTTGCTTTTTTGCGATGGTGTGCATTCTTTGGTACTAGTGTAACCTGAGGATTCAGCGTTCTCAGTCCAGACCTTCCGCGGCTGTCATCGAAGAGATCACAGGATTGGCCCGCAACCATTTCATTGCTGCTCCCACGCTCCGTGCTGCTTATCGCCACACTCGGCTTATGCATGAGTGGGGGGTTGGGCATTAGTTCTTTGTTTTGGCTTTCTAACTTTGTTTCCTTTGTTTGGTCATGTTGACCTTTGACGTTCTGCTTTGATTTGTTTCATTTATTTATTTCATTAATGTAGGCCTTTCTGGCCATGACTTGAGGTATGCCCCTAGTAGAGTTCTACATATATTTTTTCTCATATATGGTATATATCACTGACTTACCAAAAAGGGTTAAGGGTTAGGGTTTAGGGTTTAAGGAGGGACCTGCTTACTTCGGAGATTCAAAAGGAGAAAAAGGGGTGACAAAGAGCCGCGCGGATAGGGCAGCGATTTTCTCGCCTGGTGGCCGGCGGCTTGGGTCCGATTGGTCAGCCATGTGATCGCCGGGTCCCCTACTTTCTGGGGGTGGTAATGGCGATTGCCCAGGTGGCCGAAGGAGGGTGAAAAAAGGGAGAGAGGGTGTTAGGGTTTGGGCATGGTGGTTTGTGGCGTAGGACGCATGGGGCCTCATCGGACATCCTATCACTAGCTGCTGGCTCTCGACGGCCTCTTCTTCCCCTCACCGACTCGTGGCGGCTGGTGCGGCAGCCCACGGTGGTCTCTGGGTGTGTTTGGGGTCTTCGTTATCGCGACCC
This sequence comes from Simmondsia chinensis, assembly GCA_018398585.1. Lineage (NCBI taxonomy): Eukaryota > Viridiplantae > Streptophyta > Magnoliopsida > Caryophyllales > Simmondsiaceae > Simmondsia > Simmondsia chinensis. Next base: position 25,165,907 of record JAGTTD010000019.1, read on the forward strand.
CACTCTCGCACTCGTCTTCTATCTCTCTCGATTTCGAAGAACTTTCTTGTAAGTCTTCATCGAACCTTCACTTGATCAGTTTTTGCTGGTGTGGGTGGTCATTTTCAGGGCTGGTTTTGGCCGGTGAGGTTGGCGGCGACGCATGGGGTCGGCGCTAGGGAAACCCTAATGCTCTGGGGTTTTTCGGCTTCTTTTCTTTACCGCTTTTATTCACGCACCATGGCTGAGGTGCGTGACCCTTCTGTTGTTGCAAGTACGTCTAGGTCTGTTGAGGGTGGCATGCCCCCACTTTCATGGGCAGATCGTGTCCGCTGTACATCTGCTAATCTACTTAAGTATGTCCCTCCTGTCCATGTTGACGGGGAGGCTATGGGGGATATACCTGATGAGTTTCTCACTTTGGGGAATGATAAGTGGTAACGACGCTTAGTGGGGCGTTTGATAGGGACGGGGTTGGCTTACTCTCGTGCCCAGGAGATTGCAAGTCTTCTTTGGGGCTCTAGAGGGCTTGAATGTATTTTGTCGGATGGAAAGGTTTAATTGTTTAGATTCCGCACGAAAGAGCAGGCTAAACGTGTTCTTATGGATGGTCCTTGGTTCTTCAAGGGCGTATGTACGTCCCTTCATCTCTGGAGGGAGGGGCTTACACTCAGGAAGGATTGTCCTACTGCCCCTGTCTGGATTCGTATCTCTGGTCTCTCTCTTACACTATGAAAACCCGAGGGCATTAGTGTGGCTTGTAGTACTGTTGGTGTGTCACTGTTTATGGACAAGGTCACAACAGATTGTACTCGATTGGGCTATATTAGAGTTTGTGTCGAGGTTGAAGCTAAGGACCCTACTCCTAGGGAGACTTATATTAGGATTCATGGCCAAAAGATTAAGCTAGGTATTGCTTGTGAGACCATGCCGAAATGATGTGCTACTTGTTTAGTCTTTGGTCACTCGTCTGTGTCGCTTGGTCCTTCTGAAGATCCTACCATGGCTACCCCGGTGGTAGGAAGAGGGAAAAAATGGAGAAATAAGAAGAAGAAGTGAGGGAATGAGGTTGCCAGTAACCTTATAGACGACGCACTGGTGGATGCAGCGCCACTAGGTGATGGTGGTGTGACGGTCGTTTCGCTAGTGTGGAGGCTGTTGTGGTTGAGGGGGGCAGAATCGGAGGGGAAGTTTGGGGGGGGGGGGGGGGGGGGGGGGGGGGGGGGGGGGGGGGGGGGCTCACCCCCCCGCTGCTAGAACTGGGCCTAGAAAGGGAGGACCTCGTCTTGCAACCCGTGTTGGGCCCAGGACGGGTGCTGGGGAGAGGGGAGAGGGACGCCCGTCCCCCATTGTGGGCCGGGCCTTCAGCAGGCTCCCGTGGGAGCCCCTGCCTAGGCCCACAATGGGCCTGTAGCAGACCCACACACAGGCCTCACCTAGCCCGAATTGGGCTTGGTCGCTCTTCCAGGGGATGCAATCGTCCCCTTGGCCCACAACAGTGGGAAGCCACTAGCCAGCTTGGCTGCGGTTGTAGTTGGGCTGCCGGGGCAGCCCGACATTGAGTGATGGAGGACGGGTCGTATTGACCTCGCCCACAAAGTCACCTCTCGAGGTGAGCCACGCTCAACCCACTAGCGGGTCTCGGATCTCTAGCTCGAACTCCGCTTTTGACGATCCTTGTTGAGATTGAGGAGGCTCAAGAGGCTTTAATCGAAATCATTGAGCCTATTGCATGTATTGAGAACTGGTCGGTAGCGACGGTGCCTACTGTCGAGTCATCGAACCAGTATGCTCTGTTGGCTGTGATTGAGGACCGCACAGGTGAGACATCTACTTCTGAGTGTACTACGCAGCCTGCTTCTATTCTCCGACCTTGTGCGCGCTCTATGGCGGCCCAAGCGGGCCGCAAGGGCCATGGTTCTCACTAGTATCCATTTTTCAATGATCGAATGCTGGAACGTGAGGGGGTTTAATAACCCCAATACTATTGATGCTGTTCGTGGTTGGATTTCTTCCAACTGTTTGAGTCTGGTTGGCTTGGTTGAGATCAAGACCAACCCAGCCGATATTGAGCCTATTGTTGCCCGTTGTGCTAAGGGGTGTTGCATCATTGTTCTCTGGGATCCGAGCATCTACCGTGCAGTGAGAGTATAGGGTGGATATCAGTATCTCACCTACGGGTGACCGACATTCGAGGGGGTGTGGACTTTGTTGCTACATTTATCTATGGCTTTAATGAACCGGGGCCGCGTCGGGATCTTTGGCATAATATTCAGGGAGCCAGCATGGGTCTCCAGGAGGAGTCTCGGATACTCCTGGGTGATGTTAACGCTATCCTCAGTCCTGGTGATAGGGGTGGTGGTCAGGCCATTTGGCCTGGCCATATGGATGACTTTTGAGACTGCATCTACGAGTCAGAGCTCACAGTCCTTCCGTATTCGAGGCTTCATTTTGCGTGGTCTGGCATTTCGGCTCGAGGCATTATCATTCTGAAGCGTCTTGACTGGTGTTTGGTGAGCGAGGGATGGCTTTGCTCTTTCTCCGCTTCATCTGTTGAGCAACTTTTGTGGGAGTTATGTTCCAATCATTGTCCTTTTATAATTAGAGGACTTGGAGAGCGCCGCACCCCGCGGATCCCTTTCAACTTCTTTAACTTCTGGGCCGACCATGAGGAGTTCATTCCTGCAGTGCGGAGAGTTTGGGAGACTGGTATTGAGGGCACTACTATGTATCAGCTCACTCAGAAGCTGAAGAGGCTGAAGGGTGAGCTGAGGGCTCTTAATACTAGGCACTTTAGCCACATTTCAGCTCGAGTGACGGCAGCCAGGGACTCCTGGACCGCAAGCCAGAGGGCCTAAGATGATGATCCTGAGAGTGTGGAGCTTCGTGCTGAGGAGCGTCGTCTAGCTTCGGAGTATTCGAGGTTGTGTCGGGATGAGGAGTTTTTCTACCGTCAGAAGTCTCGTATCCAGTGGCTCTCTCTAGGGGACCAAGATACTCTGTTCTTCCATAAGTCTATCGCACATCGGCAGGCCAAGAACTTGATTTCTTCTATTTTTTGTCCAGATGGCAGGACAACTTATGATGAGGGGAAGAATTCGGGAGCCGGGGTCTCATACTTCTAGGAGTTATTGGCTGAGTCGAGTGGACCGCTCCGTGAGGACATTTCGGGGGCTATTCCAGTCTCGTCTTTCTGAGGATCAGGCTAGACCGCTGACTGTTTCGACTCTATTCTCTACTGGTGATGACAGGGCATCTGGTCCTGATGGGTATACCTCCCTCTTCTTTAAGAGGGCTTGGGACGTGGTGGGTCGTGATATAGGTCGGGCTGTCCGTTCGTTCTTCCAGTCAGGGCGCATGCTTGGCGCCCTGAACACTACCCGTATCAGCTTGATCCCAAAGGTGGAGAATCCCTCCACCTTCGCTGACTATCGCCCGGTCTCCTGTTGCAAGTGAGTCTATAAGTGTATCACTAAGATCATTGCAAACAGGTTGAAAGGGGTGCTTCCTTACCTGATTGACGATTCTCAGTCTGCTTTCGTTCCTAGGAGGAGGATTTCAGACAGTATTCTATTAGCTCAAGAGCTAATCTGCGACTATCACCTTCAGATAGGGGCACCTCGGTGTGCTCTGACGGTTGATTTTCGTAAGGCATTCAACACGGTGCGGTGGGACTTTATCCTTTCTGCTATGCATTGTATGGGTATCCCCTAGGTGATGATTCAATGGGTGCGGAAGAGTCTTTCCACGGCCAGATTTTCAATTGCCATTAATGGCGAGCTTCAGGGGTCTTTTAGCACGAGCCAGGGTATCAGACAAGGGGATCCTCTCTCCCCCTCTGTCTTCGTCATTGCGATGGAGGGTCTGCGGGGTTTACTTCGCAGTGCCACTATCGATCCGCGGTTTCGATTCCACCACCGCTGTGAGAGTACTCGCCTCACTCACCTGTCCTTTGCTGATGACCTTATGATCTTTTGTGAGGCTGATGAGGGTAGTGTCTCAGTCGTACGAGAGATGTTGGATCATTTTGCCCTCGTTCATTCACTGTAAGCCACTGTTGGACCGCATCCTATCTCGCATCCAACTAGGGACTTCATGAGCACTTTTCTTATGCTGGGAGATTACAGCTTATCAGATCAGTTCTATTTTTTATTCAGGTCTTCTGGACTTTGGTCTTCCTTCTTCCGAAGGCAATTGTCAGGAAGATCGAGTTGACTCTTGCTGCCTTCTTATGAAGGGGCGCCTCGTTGTCCCTCGGGGGGAGCGAAGGTGGCCTGGAAACACTTATGCTACCCTCGTAGGGGGGGGGCTCAGGATTCGGAGATTGACTGAGTGGAACCAAGCTTCTCTTATGAAGCATATCTGGGTCCTGCTCATAGACAGTGATTCCCTCTGGCCTCAGTGGATTCATGCCAACCGACTTCAGGGGAGGAGCTTCTGGGCGATTAAGGCCAAGGGATCGATTCCTTGGTCTTGGAGGAGTATCCTCGATGCTCTTTAGACTGACTACTGGTTTCCGTGCGACGACTTGCAGGGCGGTTCTCGAGCCGCCTCTTACACTCTACTGGTCATCATTGGGGATCTCGAGTATCAGATATTATTGATGGTGATCAGTGGAGGTTTCCTCAGGACAGGGTTGAGCTGCTACCACTTTGGGCGTCTGTTGATTTCAATCCCAATCGGGTGTTGCAGATTGTATCAGGGGGATGGGTGACTGTTCAGGAGTCTTCAGCACCAGATCGACATGGGAGATGGTCCGTAGTAGGAGGGAGGAGGAATCCATTCATCATCTTCTCTGGTTCCGGCTACACATTCCGAGGCATTCGCTCATTCTTTGGCTTGCCTCCTGTGAGCAGCTCTATACCCGTGACAGATTGATGAGACATCGGGCACCGGGCGTCCAGTCTACATTTGTGTTGTGTGGTTCAGATGATGAGTCGTATAGCCATCTCTTCTTCGCCTGCAACTTCTCTGCTTCTGTTTGGACCCGGGTGTCGCCGTGCACCTCTATTACTTGGCCTGCGCTTCCTTGGCGTGAGCTAGTTTAGTAGGCTTCTACTCAGCTCTGTGGCCGTGGGGTGGATGGCATCCTCGCCGACCTTTGCTTCTCTACGGCGGTCTACATCCTTTTGTACGAGCGTAACCTGAGGATTCAGCATTCACAGTCTATACCTTCCACTGCTATCATCGAGGAGATCACAGGAATGGTCCACAGCCGTCTCATTGCTGCTCCTATGCTCTATAGTGCTCATCGCCACACTCAGCTTCTGCAGGAGTGGGGGATTGAACATTAGTACTTCTTTTGGCTTTATAGCTGTGTTACCTTTGTTCGGTCATGTTAACCTTTGTCGCTTTTTGCTTTGTTTATTTCATTCATTTGATTCTTTGATGTAGGCCTTTCTGGCCATGACTTGGGGTATTCCCCTCGTAGACTTGTACATATATTTTTTTCACACATATGTGGTATATCATACTGACTTGCCAAAAAAAAATTTAGGGTTTGGGTTTTAGGGTTTAGGATTTAGGGTTTAGGTATTAAGAAGGATCGCGGCCTGCTTTTCTCTAGAGATTTGAAAGGAGACAGGGGGGCAATTGGAGGTGGCATACTAGGGCACGCGATTACATGTGCATCCGGTGGCAGCACAGCTCCGGCTTGGTGATCGCCTAGCGTCCCGCTTCCCGGTGGTGGCAGCGGTGGCTGCTATTGGTGGCCGGCGAAGGGTGAAATAGAGGGAGAGAGGGTGTTAGGGTTTGGTGTTAGGTGTTGTGGCATAGGACTCGTGGGCCATTTTCGGTGGTACCTTCGACCGGCGTTCAACCTCGGCAGCCTCCTCCTGTCTTCACTGACCCTCGACAACTATGGCGGTGGCCAAAATCCGGACAAATCGAGGCCAGGGAATTTCGAAACTCGTACCCCTCGCGAGTTTTTTCTCTTCTCTCTTCGTGATTTTTGGAGCAATCTCTCATAAGTCTTCTTTGATCCTTACTCGATTTCTGTTATTGGGTTTTGGTGGCCGATCTCTGGCCGGTGAGGTTGTTCGGCAGGGCACGGCTTGGAGGCTCTTTGAGCCCTAATTTTTCTAGGGTTTCTTTGCCTTTTTAACTGCTTTATTAGTTGTTCATGAACCATGTCTGGGGTGCATTACGCTGTGGCTGTGGCTGTGGCTGTGGCTGTGGCTAGGATTTCAAAATCCAGCTTGCTCCCGGCTACGGTTCTAGCGGGTGGAGGTGCGAGTGCCACCCCTTGGGCTGACCGGGTTTGCTCCACTAATTTAAACACCTTACAATACGTGCAACCTGTACTTATTGACGACAAGCCTTTAGGGGTGGTTCCTGATAAGGTCTTAGATTCCGCCGAGGATCATTGGGAGTGTTGTTTGGTGGGTAGGCTCATTGGCACGGGGTTGGTTGAGAATGTTCTACTAGGCGGTTCTTGGTTCTTCAAGGGCGTTTGCATGTCCCTTCAACTTTGGAAGGATCGACTAACTGTGCGTAAGGACAGCCAAACAGCTCCTGTTTAGGTTCAAATATCTGGTCTTCCTTTGTCTCTTTGGAAGCCAGCCGGGATTAGTATTGCTAGCAGCACGATTAGGGTGCCCTTGTTCATGGACAAGGTCACGGCTGATGGCACTTGTTTGGGTTATATTTAGGTCTGTGTTGAGGTGAAGGCCACAGCCCGTGTGCCGCAGGAGACCTTCATTGAGGTGCGTGGTGAGCGAGTCCGTCTTGGTATCACGTGTGAAGCAATACCTAAGTGTTGTCCAACTTGTATGGTGTTTGGCAAGACTGTTCTCTCCTGGTGCTTGGGAAGCTCCCTCTATGGCTGCTCTGGTGTTAGGGCGAAAAAAGAAGGAAAAAAAAAACGAAGAAGAAGACTGGGGCGGCGGAGGAGAACGCAGCGGGTAGGGATGACTGGCTAGCCGGTGTGCTGGCGGTGGCTCGCGGTGGTGTTGGCCCAGATGCTAGGGCAGCCGCCACTCAAGGAGGTGGTGGGGGGGTGCTACGGCTAATGGGGGGGCGCATTTGGCCCCTGGTGCTGAGGTTGGGCCACCTGTTGGTGGTGGCCCAAATGTGCTCCCAACCGGGGCCCAAGTAGAGGTGGGGGAAGAAATCCCCCCCATCCCTTAGCCCATTGGGCCGAGGGACTCAAACCCGCGTGCGAGCTCCAGGCAGGCCCAAAATGATGGCCCATTGCAGTCACAACTGGCAACAATGGGGGCTGGGCTCCACACCAGTTTGGCCTCGGGTACTGGAGGACAAGTCACCTCGGCTTTGCCCATAAAGTCTCCTCGTAATGAGGAGAGCCATGCCCGACCAGTCAGCGAGTCTCCTTCCCCTTCTGGTTCTAACTCGTCTACTGATTTTGAGGATCATAGCTCGGCCGATTTTCCACGGGCTCTTGTTCCTGTTGAGGTTGAGGACACTCAGGGTGCTCTTGTGGGGATTTATGATCCTCTTACTTGTATTGAGAGTCGGGCAGCAGAGACAGTACCTAGTATCGAGTCTCCAAACCGGTATGCTCTTTTGGCTGAGGAGAGGACGGGATAGGTTTCTACATCTGACGCCCCCCCAACCCTGCTCCTAGTTTTTGTGTTACGCGCTCTGCCACTGCTCAGGTTGCTCAGGCTGCTCGTGGGGGCCGCAAGGGCTGTGGGGGTTCGAGATAGATTTCCAGTTTCCCATGATAGGATGCTGGAATGTGAGGGGATTTAAGAACCCCAATACTATCAGTGTTGTGCGTGGCTGGATCTCTTCAAGTTGACTGAGTTTAGTTGGCTTGGTTGAGACCAAGACCAACCATGTTGAGGTTGCTTCTGCTGTTACCCGCTGTGCTGAGGGGTGGCAGTTCTTGATTAGTGGGGTGTGGGCCCGCGGGTGCCGCATCATTGTCTTATGGGATCCGACCTTCTACCATGTAGTGAGAGTACAGGGCGGGGATCAGTATCTCCTCTGCCGGGTTTTTGACATCCGAGGTGGTGTGGACTTTACTGCTACATTTCTCTACGGCTTTAATGAGCCGGGACCGCGTTGGGAGCTTTGGAGGCATATTCAACGAGCCAGCATGGGTCTTCAGGAAGAGCCTTCGATACTCCTTAAAGACTTTAACGTTATCCTCAATCCGAGAGACAGGAGAGGGGACCAGGACACTTGCCTTGAATTCCAAAAAATTGTTTGAAAACACACACATTCTTCGAACTGGCATATTAATGAGCTGCAAAAGATGAACTTAGGAAACATTAACTGCATGGGATCAAGGGTGTAGAAATAGCTCTATAAATGAGGTTTTGGACATTGCTAAGTTCTAGTACCATCTGGTCTTGCATCTAATAGGAAACCTGTATGCTCAACAATTTCTCACACTAACCTTGCAAAATTTAAGCGCAACATCAATAAAACGAACATTTTCACAAAGTTTAGGGAGACTATGATATCTACAATGCAAGATCTAAAACATATAACCTTTATATTATCTCATCTATAACATGATATCCATGAGAATATTACGACAAAACATTAACAAACAATATCATAAAAGAGGTGGAAACTATATCAACAAACAAAAGCAAAGCAAACTAACGACCAATTATTTTTGTTGTTTGTCATTTTGTTTGCGGGGAAGTAGTTATGCCTAAAGAACATCATAGAACATGAGAGTCAACATTCTTTCTATGCTACAAGTCAAAGGAGTAAGCCATAATACTATAGTTATACCACAAACTCATATGAAAACATAACAAACATGCAAAAAGAATTTCAACACACACCCGTGAGGATTGAGATCAAGTAGGAAACAAATGGCTGGAACATCAACAGCACGAAAACTAACCTAAGAGAACCCAAAAGCTAGAAGAAGAGAATAAAAAGACGGACTATTAAACCGAATCAATACATCATCCGCCTATCAAAATGACAGCAACTTCTAGCTCAACCAATCCATTGCTTCACTCCCAAACACCGTTGTCACTACTCTTGCTAATAGTCAATGTTAGCCACCCTATGAAGTAGTAGCAGGATTGACAGACTGCATCTTACGTCATAGCGCATCCATGTTAGGCGGACCACAAAGAAGAGACATTGTCCCGGGGGAAAGAATAGAAAAAAAAAAAAATCTAGGAAAAGTAGCCATATTCTTGCAGGAAACACATCAAACCAATTCAAATAGCGAAGTCTATCAATAAACATTGCAACATAATAGAACTTTGATTCTTTTCTTTCTAACTCTGTTTGCCTGTCACACAACCTCTAAAACTAAAAGTTAGTCTTCAAACATAAAATAGATTAAATTAAACTGTCGGCCATTCCAAGTACATAAAAAACATAGAGTATATGCAAGTCTTACAAACAAAATATTATGTACTTCAACTAGCGCCCAATCCTCAGAGAGATTCGAGTTTCAAAGTCCTTGGTTGTTTCAATGTACAAAGCCACTCTTAAAACATGAATATATTGATCCAGTAAACATGATAACTAACATATCACTCTACACAAAAAAACCTCAATAAATAATTCAAGACATGCAAATAATGGTCCAACTCATATCTACTAGACCAGCCTTCTTTACGTGGTTTTAATGTATGTTAAAAATCATACATTTACAGGCGCACTTGCCAATCGTAGCTGTGGTGGTTATACAGGTTTAGCATCCACGTGTGATGTGTTTTAAAAGTGTATTTAAAAACCGTCTACTAGCAAGCATACGAGATCGCCGTAGCTTCGTCGGGTATACGGGTCATGTCCACAGGGAATCGTTGTTAATTTAGAACTAACGCTTAACGAACAGTTGAAAATCAATTGTTTTTGGGGTGGTTCGAGTTATCAAGTAAACAAAAGCAATTAAACAATGAAAGGGGTGTCAATTCAATTAAGGATAGATTAGGGAGTGAATTCAGGGTAGCTCTATTCGTATCCCATTATTATATTTTACTTAGGACAACAATTTGAAGGTCCTAGGCCACAAGCTCGAGTCCTGGGTTAATATATAAATTATGGTTTAGGTTAATAAACTAATTTAAAGGCATAACCTATGTTATCACCCTAAGTGTAGCATAGGTTATCTCATTAGCACTACTAATTTCTTTATTACTCCTAATTCAATATTAATTGTTATCAAAATTCACAGGTCGAAGCCGAATATATCGCAGGAATAAGAATAAAGTATGTAAACGATGAGGCATATCAACATCCCCGAGCCCACACCTTGCTTGTCCTCAAGCAAGATTTACTTAAACTAGCTAATGATCAAAAAAATTTAGTTGGACATATAACGGCAAGGATAACAACAACAACAACCACCACCACCCAGTGCCTCAAGGGCTCCCGCAAAAGCGGGGTCCAGGGAGGGTAGATGTACGCAGCCTTCCCCCTTCTAGGAGTTGCCCAGAAGGGAGGCTATTTCCGAAGACCCCCAACTTGAAAAGCTTATTCGCAGTAATTGTAGCTTGGCAACCGCAAATATAACGGCAAAGATCACTTGTGAAAATTATTGTCCGACCATATTTGAAGTTGTATTTGAGAGTAGAGAATCCTTATGTCATGCTATTATTGTACTGGTTCTAAGCAAAGGAATCCATGGTCCTAACCCTTTCACCGCTAGTCAACGATGAAGCCAAAAAACTTCTGCCTTCTCTCTTATTTTACCCCCCCCCCCCCCCCCCACTTTTTTTTTCACAGTCAAACGTGTCTTCCTCAGACCCATGTAACTAGTTTTCGGCCAGCAGCTCCCGATCTAGTTGGCTTAAGGTATTAGGTTTTAAAAGACCCCTACAAACCTAATGGCTCGAGTCCGTTAGCACATACCCTTTTTTTTTTCCTCTTTTAACTATTAGTGCCTTATAATAGTGACCTAAGGGTTGATTCTTTTTAAACTTTTCCTATGGCCCATGTAGCAAGCCTTCGACCAGCAGCTCCCGACCCAGTTGGCTCAATGTAGCAGATTTTAAGATACTCCTACGGGCTTACTTGCTCGAGACACAGGGGTTACAAGAATCAACGAGTCAACTTTTTTTTAGAGTGGAGGACGGCAGGAAAAAGTAAATCGATTTCAACATTGCTAGAAGCAGAATGGTGAATTCCAATTCCTAAATTTATTACCTCTATTTCAACCTAAACAGTAAAATATGTCACAAGATTAAGGGTGAAACGTAATAACTTCTCTAACAAGTTAAAGGACAACAATATGAATTCAAAAGTCAATTCCAACAATAATCTCATTACATAATATTCTAGTCATCCCAATACATCTCAAATTTAGTCTACAATAAAAGGAGTCGGTTCCCAAAATAATGCTAAAAAATTAAAAAATTAAAAAAAAAATGCCGAAAAAAGAATATTTCCAAATCTACTGTTAAACCGCGTTTGCAAAACGCGTTTAAATTTCAATAAAACCGGAGCAAAAAAATGCGGTTTATTTCACTATAAACCGCGTTTACTAAACGCGGTTAACATTAACATAAACCGCGTCTATAAAACGCGGTTTACACATGAACCGCGTCTATTAAACGTTGTTTATCAATGAACCGCGTTTACAAAACGCGGTTCAACGTCAGGACCCTTTTTTTTCACTTATACTTACCATTATGCCGCAATTTTTCATTTTTTTATTCGCTTATAGTTTTTATTATGCCGTAATTTGTGATGATTATCATATTAATCCCATAATGGTAAGCTCCAACATCATAAGTGGAGGTCAAATAACTCCAATAATAGTACTTGAAAGATCTCCAGTGCATAAGCAAAAGAAAGGAGGAGACGAACGATGTGACTGATGGTGGGTTAACGAGAAAGAGGCCGAGAGACGGTGAGAGCAGCGGAGAGAACACGCGTGAATGAATGGGCCGGGGCTTTTTAGATAAACCTAGTAAACCGGGCATGCGAGCTTTTGGGCATACGGAAAAGGGGAAGTGGATAGAGAGTACTTCTCAGCTAGAGTTGAGAGTGAAGTCGCTATAGTGGCGTCAGTCAGTCTTCTTACACGGCTGCACGCCCGGCTCTAGAAGAAGCTACGGGGGTTACCACCACATCCTCTTCCGATAGACTCGAAGCTCTTCATAATCAGGCAGGGTAGAAAATCCGATATCAGATACAAGGAACTACGCGTTCTATGATTATATAAGCAAGCGGTTATATCAATTATAAACCGCGTCTTCATGACGCGGTTTTTATCTTAATAAACTGAGTCTTCACTGACGCGGTTTAATTTATATAACCGCGTTATTAAAACGCTGTTTATTCCACTGTTAAACGCGGTTTATGGACGCGGTTTATTAAAGCCGCGTTTTGTAAACGCGGTTCAACAGTAGATTTGGAAATATTTTTTTTCAGCATTATTTTTTAAATTTTTGTATTTTTTAGCATTATTTTGGGAACCGACTCCAATAAAAGTCACCAACAACTTTATATTCTTTCATGCCAAAAATGTAGCTAATTTAAGCCAGATTAAGCTTAAAAGGACAAACAAAAGTGTACTCTCATTGGCCATCCCCAAACCTGAACCTTGCATTGTCATCAAAGCAAATGTCCAATTGATAAATAAAGTGTTGTGTTCTTTCACATTGTACCGAAATAACACCATCCCGCATATACATAATCACCGCCACATTAAATGCAAATGAACATGAAATAGGCGGTCTGACAATCTTAACACCTTTTCCCTCGTAATAAAGTTAACTGTCAAAGTATAAATTGGTCCCCTAAAAAATAAAATCAGAATATAATGTCTTGCAAATTGATGGTTCAGTAGAACAAATCAACATCATGCACGTTTCAACTCCCTAATTTTTAACCATGGATTCGCCATAAACTGCCTGACATTAATCAAATTCTAAGTGTTCATACAAAATAAAGATGCAAAAGAAATTGAAAGCAATAAAACTGCCTATGAAAATATAATTCAAGAGAAGATGAAATGAGAAGTAAAAAGTGAAAGCAAAATATAGACAAAAACGTGATCGACAAAACTGACGATGCAAAAGCTGAAGTTCTTTTCTTCAAATTCACAAGATCGAGGACAATAGGAACGAATAGAATACTTAAAATCAAGATCAGTTACAATTGTTTTCTTCATAGCTCAACAAGCAACATTACCTCATAGACAACTTTCTAAATAAAAGTTTAGTCACTATAAACAAAGACAAAGAAAACAACAATAAAAGAAACCTGAATCCAAAAATTGAAGAATTTCTCACTCATCCTTCACATGATTCAACAATATCCATACCACCAGACAATAGCACTAAATATCTCATAAATTTATAAGGACTCATATACCAAAAATACCTCTAGATTTCACAATTTTGGGAGAGGATTGATTCTGAATCGCCTCAATTGTGTAGTCCCCTATCATGTCCCACGAAAACAAATTAATCATACAACGTAACCGAAGCCAAAACAGATATTTCTTATATGGATAAGTGTAAAATTTACCGAAATAGAACTCTGTAGAAGGTTAGCTGGAATTCCAACATGTTTGAAAATGCACACATACTTTGGACTGGCATATCAATGAGCTGCAAAAGATGGAACTTAGGAAACATTAACCGCATGGGATCAAGGGTGTGGAACTAGCTCTATAAATGAGGTTTTGGACATTGCTAAGTTCTAGTACCATTTGGTCTTGCATCTAATAGGAAACGTGTATGCTCAACAATTTGTCACCCTAACCCTGCAAAATTTAAGTGCAACATCAATAAATGAGCATATTCACATAGTTTACGGAAACTATGATATCTACAGTGCAAGATCTAAAACATATAACTTTTATATTATCTCGTTTACAACACGATATCCATGAGAATATCACGACAAAACATTAAAAAACAATATCATAAAAGAGGTGGAAACTATATCAACAAACAAAAGCAAAGCAAACTAAAGACCAATTATTTTTGCTATTTGCCATTTTTGTTTGTGGGGAAGGAGTTCTGCCAAAGAACATCATAGAACATGGGAGTCAACGTTCTTTCTATGCTACAGGGCAAAGGAGTAAGCCATTATACTACAGTTATACCACAAATTCGTATGACAACATAGCAAACATGCATGAAGGATTTGGACACAACTCCTGAGGATTGAGATCAAGTAGGAAACAAAAGGCTGGAACATCAACAGCACGAAAACTAACCTAAGAGAACCCAAAAGCTCGAAGAAGAGAATAAAAAGACAGATTGTTAAACCGAATCAATACATCATCCACCTACCAAAATGACAACAACTTCTAGCTCAACCAATCCATAGCTTCATTCCCAAACACCGTCGTCACTACTCTTGCCAATAGTCAATGTTAGCCACCCTATGAAGTAGTAGCTGGATTGATAGACTGCATCTTAAGTCATAGTGCATCCATGTTAGGTAGACCACAAAGAAGAGACATTGTCCCGGGGGAAAGAACAGGAAAAAAAAAAAAAAATATCTAGGAAAAGCAACCATATTCTTGCAGGAAACACATCAAACCAATTCAAACAGCAAAGTCTATCAATAAACATTGCAACACAACTGAACCTTGATTCTTTTCTTTCTGGCTCAGTTTGCCTGTTACACAAACTTTGAAACTAAAAGTTAGACTTCAAACATAAAATAGATTAAACTAAACTATCAACCATTCCAAGTACATAAAAAACATTGAGTATATGTAGGTCTTACAAACAAAATATTACGTACTTCAACTAGCGCCCAATCATCAAACAGAGATTCGAGTTTCGAAGTGAATATATTGATCCAGTAAGCACGATAACTAACATATCACTCTACACAAAAAAAAAAAAAAAAAACCCTTAATAAATAATTCAAGACATGCAAATAATGGTCCAACTCATATCTACTAGACCAGCCTTCTTTACGTGGTTTTAATACATGTTAAAAATCATGCACTCGCAAGTGCACTTTCCAATCACAGCTGTAGCGGTTATACATGTTTAGTATCCACATGTGATGTGTTTTAAAAGTGCATATAAAACCGTCTACTCGCAAGCATACGATATCGCCGTAGCTTCGTCGGGTATACGGGTGTTATGATTCAAGCCAATCTTTAATCATAACCTAGGGATAAATGTGAATTAGACTTGAAGAAGAGATCTAAATGTGAGAATCAAGAGATTAAGATGAGATTGAAGTAGAATTAGATGAGATGATAGAAGAATTTGATGAGAAGGTTAGAGGTTCAAGAAGAGAAGAGAAGATATCTGTTAGAGATATTTGTAGAACACTAGAGAGAATTGAGAGATTCAAGAGAAGGAAGAGATCATTTCATTATTCATCATATGACATTACAAGCATGAACCAACTACTTATACTCACTAAAGGCTAGAGGCGGCTAACTCTAATAGATTGCACTTGGACAATAGCCATAACCGACTTACCTAACTAGTAGCCGCCACCCTTGACCCTTGCAACTAACAACCAAGGCCACCAACCAACCAACATAGAACAAATACTAAAAAGACTCATACTAATGACAATACCACTAATTAACAAACATTGCCTTATTAGTATTTCCCTAAATCCTAGAATCATAATAATACTCCCTCCCCCCCCCCTTTCCCCCCCTTCTCTCTTTTAGAGATTCTTGTCCTCAAGAATCTTAGAGAGAGCATTGATATGAAGAACTTGTTATTGATGCAAAACTACTGATTTTGTTGCAGCAGGAAACTCCGAAATGCACTGGAAGAGAGTCTGAAGTGCAGGGTTGCTGTAATGCAGCCCAGAAGCTCATTTGGTCCTTAGCCAGTGCAATTTATCCACAACCTACAGCCTCCAAATCTTGAACCCCATCCATCACAGCATTACATGGCTCAAAGCCAACCCTTTGATCCCCTTCGACCTCATTTCCTGTTAGAACCATAAGATGTTGAGGGTTGCACTTGTGACCCGAGTAGTACCTTTGATTACACTTGAAGCATAGCTTTAGAGCCTTCTTTTCCTCTAGACTCAAGGCCTTAGTTCCACCCATTGCAACTTGCAGCAAAGAGGCCTTTTCAAGACCGTGGACTCATACAATCGCGCCTTTGAATAAGCTCTAAACATTGTTGCAGGATTAAAAGCCTTGACTAGATTCTTGATCTTCGGGTTGAGGCCACTAATGAAACTAGACACATAATAAGCCTCATTTGCCCCAGGATAAATGGACATCATCCCTGCTTTCAAGTTTTCGAACCGAGTCATGTACTCCTTGACACCATTCACTTGAACCAACTTATTGAAATTGTCCACCACATCTCCTCAATCTTCATCCCCATACCTTTCACAAAATTCATCCACAAAATCTTGCCATGACATAGTGGGAATGCTAAGGTGTAAACCGTGATACCAAACTTCAAAATCTCCTTTCAAATATTTTGCAGCCAATTCAACCTTTTCTATCTCAGGAGTAGCATAGAACCTAAAGTATCGTTCACATCTTCAGATCCAAGATTGTGGTTGAGTACCTTCAGAAGCATCAAGTTCAACTCTTGGGCTGCCTAAATCCAGCTCTTCTCACCCCCGCCACTTTTTCACCTTGCTCTTCTACTTGTCTATGAAGTATATGATCTTGAGGTCTAACTTGGCAAGGTATAACTGGTGCATTTTCAATTCCAGCAGCCCCACCCTGAACTGGAGCTCTTTCTGGTTGCTGCACCGTGGGTAAGATTCCAGCTCCTAGAGGTTGCGCTTGTCTATTGAGCTGTTCTTGCATTCCATCTAAGCGTTGCACAAATTTCTGCTCAATTTGCTCCTGCCGGCCTTGAAATCCTAGCTCAAATTGCTCTTGTCTAGTTTGGAATCTTTGTTCAAATGCTATGAACATCTCCTGAAGTTGCTGCTGCCACAGAATTGTTTGTCCAGCAGCATTTCCTGCATCAGTACTGGTAATAACAGTAGCTCCTGAGGTAGTTCCAGCAGCTACTTCAGCATAAGTTGCAGCTTGGGATCTAGTAGTGACACCTCCTGCCATTCCTGCTGATTGCTTCCTTCTGGCCAGGTCGCAAGACTGTGCAATTGCTAGCAACTAGGTTCAAATCGTGCTTGAGTGTAATAGCTAATCAAGTTCACCTTTGGCACAATCTTTGAGCAATACTTCCAACAGCAGAGAAGCAAGGTGGTGATTCAAGAGTGCAAGTATTAAACAGCTGAATCCAATACAATTCCAGCTAATTTCAATGAACATCGAGCCAAATCATAAGGTTCAACTCAGATCACTTAACCACAAGCTTTGAGCTGACTTCTTGATCAATTTTAATCTACAAAAGCAGAGCTAACTTCCAACGCAGCACTGTCTAGTTCAAGTGAGTTCAACACTATCAAGCCTTTTGCCAAATACAACGCGTGTGCGTAACAATGTGTGAAAGTGTACTGCAGTTAACCACTTCTGAATTGCAATACAATCGCAGCCACTATTCAGCACTTCTGTTCTATTGGAATTTTGAAACTAAATTGAGGTTAGATCAGCAAGATCTTACAAGATTCTGCTGATTTGAATTCAGTTCCAGCTGAATCGATGTAGCAATAGCTCAAGTCAAGAATTCAGTTACCAATCGTTATAATAGCAAGTTCTGAACAGAAAACTTGAACCAAAACAATCAGACAGCAGCGCTTGAAGTCAATTGTAGCACGATCTTGATAAATTTCAGCTAGATCTTGAAAGACTTAGTGCAGCACGATCTTCGCAACTCTAACTTGAATCTGATCAGCACAAGCTTAAATTTGATATAACAATGCAAAATGTTGCTATTGAATCAAGAACTAGATATCTATTTAACTTGATTTGGAATCAAATCAAGGCCCTAATACCAATTGTTATGATTCAAGCCAATCTTGAATCATAACCTAGGGATAAATGTGAATTAGACTTGAAGAAGAGATCTAAATGTAAGAATCAAGAGATTAAGATGAGATTGAAGTAGAATTAGATGAGATGATAGAAGAATTTAGATGAGCAGGTTAGAGGTTCAAGAAGAGAAGAGAAGATATTTGTTAGAAATATTTGTAGAACACTAGAGAAAATTGAGAGATCAAGAGAACAGATCATTTCATTATTCACCATATGACATCACAAGCATGAACCAACTACTTATACTCACTAAAGGCTAGGGGCAGCTAACTCTAATACATTGCACTTGCACAATAGCCATAACCGACTTACCTAACTCGTAGCCGCCACCCTTAACCCTTGCAACTAACGACCAAGGCCACAACAAACCAACATAGAACAAATACTAAAATGACTCATACTAATGACAATACTACTAATTAACAAACATTGCCTCATTAGTATTTCCCTAAATCCTAGAATCATAACAACCAGTCGTGTCCACAGGGAATCGTTGTTAAGTTAGAACTACGCTTAACGAACAGTTAAAAATCGGTTGTTTTTGGGTTGGTTCGAGTTATCAAGTAAACAAAAGCAATTAAACAATGAAGGGGATATCAATTCAATTAAGGATAGTTTAGGCAGTGAATTCAGGGCAGCTCTATTCGTATCACATTATTATATTTTACTTGGGACGACAATTTGAAGGTCCTAGGCTACAAGCTCTAGTCCTTGGTGCATATATAAATTAGGGTTTAGGGTAATAAACTACTTTAAAGGCATAACCCATCTTATCACCCTAAGTGCAGCAGAGGTTATCTCATTAGCATTACGTAATTCCTTTATTGCTCCTAAGTCAATATTAACTGTTATCAAAACTCAGAGGTAGAAGCCGAATATACCGCAGGAATGAGAATAAAGTATGTAAACGATGAGGGATATCAACATCCCCAAACCCACACCTTGCCTATCCTCAAGCAAGAATTACTTAAACTAGCTGATGACGAAAAAAATTTAGTTGAACATATAACGGCAAGGGTCACCTGTGAAAATTAATGTCTGACCATATTTGAAGCTGTATCTGAGAGTAGAGAATCCTTATGTCACGCTATTATTGTACTGGTTCTAACTCAAGTTCCAGTTATTGAAGTCTTTTTACTAGTGAGTGAGCTTAGACCTTCTCTCCCCTTCGTCTTATTTCAAAACCTCCAAGTTTAAGGCGAAATAGAGAGAATAAGCAAAGGAATCAGTTATCCTAACCCTTTCACTGCTAATCAACGATGAAATAAAAAACCTTCTCTTTTCTCTCTTATTTTACCCCCCAAGCGCTTTTTTTTTTTTTTTTTTTTTTTTTTACTGTCAGACGTGTCTTCCTCAGACCCATGGCGCGAGTTTATGGCCGACAGCTCCCGATCCAATTGGCTCAAGGTACCAGGTTTTAAGAGACCCTTACGAACCTAATGGCTCGAGTCCAAGGAATTCACAGCCTAATCCGTTAGCACATACCCTTCTTTTTTTCATTAGGTATTAGTGCTTATTATAGTGACCTAAGGGTTGATTCTTTTTAAGCTTTCCCTATGGCCCATGTAGCGAGCTTTCGATCGGCAGCTCCCGACCCAGTTGGCTCAAGGTACCAGGTTTTAAGATACCCCTACGGGCTTACTTGCTCAAGACACAGGGGCTACAAGAATCAACGAGTCAGCTTTTTTTTTTTGGGGGGGGGGGGGGGGGGGTTGGGGGGGAGGTAAATACTCAAGATAAAGAGATAGTAAATCGATTCCAACATTGCTAGAAGTAGAATGGTGGATTCCAATTCCTAAAGTTATTACCGCTATTTCAACCTAAACAGTAAGATATGTCACAAGATTAAGGGTGAAAAGTAATAATTTCTCTAACAAGTTAAAGGACAACAATACGAACTCAAAAGTCAATTCCAGCAATAATCTCATTACATAAATATTCTAATCGTCACAATACATCTCAAATTTAGTCTACAATAAAAGTCACAAACAACTCTATGTTTGTTCATGCCAAAAATGTAGCTAATTTAAGCCAAATTAAGCTTAAAAGGACAAACAAAGTGTACTCTCATTGGCCATCCCCAAACCCAAACCTTGCATTGTCGTCAAGGCAAATGTCCGTAAATAAAGTGTTGTGTTCTTTCACACTGTAACGTAATAACACCATCCCGCATATACACAGTCACCACCACATTATATGAAAATGAACATGAAATAAGCGGTCCGACAATCTCAACGCCTTTTCCCTCGTGATAAAGTTAACTGTCAAAGTGTAAATTATAGTCACTATAAACAAAGACACAGAAAACAACAACAATAAAAGAATCCTGAATCCAACAATTGAAGAATTTCTCACTCATCCTTCACATGATTTAAAAATATCCATACCACCAGACAGTAACACTAAAGATCTCATAAATTTTTAAGAACTCATACCAAAAATACCTCGAGATTTCACAATTTTGGGAGAGGATTGATTCTGAATTGCCTCAATTGTGTAGTTACCTATCACGTCCCACGTAAACCAAGTAATCATACAACTTAACTGAAGCCAAAACAGATATTTCTTATATGGATTAGTGTAAAATTTACCGAAATAGAACTTTGTAGAAGGTTAGCTTGAATTCCAAAAAAATGTTTGAAAACGCACACATTCTTCGAACTGGCATATTAATGAGCTGCAAAAGATGAACTTAGGAAACATTAACTGCATGGGATCAAGGGTGTAGAAATAGCTCTATAAATGAGGTTTTGGACATTGCTAAGGTCTAGTACCATCTAGTCTTGCATCTAATAGGAAACTTGTATGCTCAACAATTTCTCACACTAACCTTGCAAAATTTAAGTGCAACATCAATAAAACGAACATTTTCACAAAGTTTAGGGAGACTATGATATCTACAATGCAAGATCTAAAACATATAACCTTTATATTATCTCATCTATAACATGATATCCATGAGAATATTACGACAAAACATTAACAAACAATATCATAAAAGAGGTGGAAACTATATCAACAAACAAAAGCAAAGCAAACTAACGACCAATTATTTTTGTTGTTTGTCATTTTGTTTGTGGGGAAGTAGTTATGCCTAAAGAACATCATAGAACATGAGAGTCAACATTCTTTCTATGCTACAAGTCAAAGGAGTAAGCCATTATACTATAGTTATACCACAAACTCATATGAAAACATAACAAACATGCAAAAAGAATTTCAACACACACCCGTGAGGATTGAGATCAAGTAGGAAACAAATGGCTGGAACATCAACAGCACGAAAACTAACCTAAGAGAACCCAAAAGCTAGAAGAAGAGAATAAAAAGACGGACTATTAAACCGAATCAATACATCATCCGCCTATCAAAATGACAGCAACTTCTAGCTCAACCAATCCATTGCTTCACTCCCAAACACCGTTGTCACTACTCTTGCTAATAGTCAATGTTAGCCACCCTATGAAGTAGTAGCAGGATTGACAGACTGCATCTTACGTCATAGCGCATCCATGTTAGGCGGACCACAAAGAAGAGACATTGTCCCGGGGGAAAGAATAGAAAAAAAAAAAAATCTAGGAAAAGTAACCATATTCTTGCAGGAAACACATCAAACCAATTCAAATAGCGAAGTCTATCAATAAACATTGCAACATAATAGAACTTTGATTCTTTTCTTTCTAACTCTGTTTGCCTGTCACACAACCTCTAAAACTAAAAGTTAGTCTTCAAACATAAAATAGATTAAATTAAACTGTCGGCCATTCCAAGTACATAAAAAACATAGAGTATATGCAAGTCTTACAAACAAAATATTATGTACTTCAACTAGCGCCCAATCCTCAGAGAGATTCGAGTTTCAAAGTCCTTGGTTGTTTCAATGTACAAAGCCACTCTTAAAACATGAATATATTGATCCAGTAAACATGATAACTAACATATCACTCTACACAAAAAAACCTCAATAAATAATTCAAGACATGCAAATAATGGTCCAACTCATATCTACTAGACCAGCCTTCTTTACGTGGTTTTAATGTATGTTAAAACTCATGAACTTGCAAGCACACTTGCCAATCGTAGCTGTGGCGCATATACAGGTTTAGTATCCACGTGTGATGTTTTTTAAAAGTGTATTTAAAAACCGTCTACTTGCAAGCATACGAGATCGCCGTAGCTTCGTAGGGTATACGGGTCGTGCCCATAGGGAGTCGTTGTTAAGTTAGAACTAATGCTTAACGAACAGTTGAAAATCAATTGTTTTTGTGTTGGTTTGAGTTATCAAGTAAACAAAAACAATTAAACAATGAAAGGGATGTCAATTCAATTAAAGATAGTTTAGGGAGTCAATTCGGTGTAGCTCTATTCGTATCCGATTATTATATTTTACTTACGGCGACAATTTGAAGGTAATAGGCCACAAGTTCTAGTCCTGGGTTAATATATATATTAGGGTTTAGGGTAATAAACTAGTCTAAAGGCATAACCTATCTTATCACCCTAAGTTTAGCATAGGTTATCTCATTAGCACTGCTTAATTTCTTTATTATTTCCAATTCAATATTAACTGTTATCAAAACTCACATATGGAAGCTGAATATATCACAGGAATGAGAATAAAGTATGTAAACGATGAGGCATATCAACATCCCCAAACCTTGCTTGTCCTCAAGCAAGATTTACTTAAATTAGCTAATGATGAAAAAAATTTAGTCGAACATATAACGGCAAGGGTCACTTGTGAAAACTATTGTCCGACCATATTTGAAGCTGTATCTGAGAGTGGAGAATCCTTATGTCACGCTATTATTGTACTGGTTCTAACTCAAGTTCCAGTTATTGAAGTCTTTTTACTAGTGAGTGAGCTTAGAACTTCTCTCCCCTTCGTCTTATTTCAAAACCTCCAAGTTTAAGGTGAAATAGAAAGAATAAGCAAAGGAATCAGTTATCCTAACCCTTTCACTGCTAATCAACGATGAAATCAAAAAACTTCTCTTTTCTCTCTTATTTTAACCCCCCTCTCCCACTTTTTTTTTTTCCCCACGGTCAGACGTGTCTCCCTCAGACCCATGTATCGAGTTCTCGGCCAGCAGCTCCCGATCCAGTTGGCTCAAGGTACCAGGTTTTAAGAGACCCCTACGGAGCTAATGGCTCGAGTCTGAGGAATTCACAACCTAATCCGTTAGCACATGCCAATTTTTTCTTTTCATTAGGCATTAGTGCTTATTATAGTGACCTAAGGGTTGATTCTTTTTAAGCTTTCCCCGTGGCCCATGTAGCGAGCTTTCAACCGGCAGCTCCCGACCCAGTTGGCTCAAGGTACCAGGTTTTAAGATACCCCTACGGGCTTACTTGCTCGAGACACAGGGGCTACAAGAATCAACGAGTCAACTTTTTTTTTTTTTTTTTTTGGGTTGGGGAGGAGGTAAATACTCAAGATAAAGAGATAGTAAATCGATTCCAACATTGCTAGAAGTAGAATGGTGGATTCCAATTCCTAAAGTTATTACCGCTATTTCAACCTAAACAGTAAGATATGTCACAAGATTAAGGGTGAAAAGTAATAATTTCTCTAACAAGTTAAAGGACAACAATACAAATTCAAAAGTTAGTTCCAGCAATAATCTCATTACATAAATATTCTAATCGTCACAATACATCTCAAATTCAGTCTACAATAAAAGTCACAAACAACTCTATATTCGTTCATGCCAAAAATGTAGCTAATTTAAGCCAGATTAAGCTTAAAAGGATAAACAAAAGTGTACTCTCATCGGCCATCCCCAAACCCAAACCTCACATTGTCATCAATGCAAATGTCCAATTGATAAATAAAATGTTGTGTTCTTTCACATTGTACCGTAATAACACCATCCCGCATATACACAGTCACCACCCAGTAAATGCAAATGAACATGAAATAGGCGGTCCGACAATCTTAACAGCTTTTCCCTCGTAATAAAGTTAACTGTCAAAGTGTAAATTAGTCCCCGAAAAAATAAAATCAGAATATAATGTCTTGCAAATTGATGCTCCAATATAACAAATCAACATCATGCACGTTTCAACTCCCGAATTTTTAACAATGAATTCGCTATAAGCTGCCTGACATTAATCAAATTCTAAGTGTTCATACAAAATAAAGATGCAAAACAAAATTGAAAGCAATAAGGATGCTTATGAAAATAGAATTCAAAAGAAGATGAAACGAGAAGTAAAAAGTGAAAGCAAAAATAGACATAAAAATGATAGACAAAACTGACGATGCAAAAGCTGAAGTTCTTTTCTTCAAATTCACAAGATCTATGACATTAGGATCGAATAGAATACTTAAAATCAAGATCGGTTACAATTCTTTTCTTCATTGCTCAACAAGCAACATTACCTCTTAGACAACTTTAAAATAAAAGTTTAGTCACTATAAACAAAGACACAAAAACAGCAACAATAAAAGAATTTCTCACTCATCCTTCACATGATTTAACAATATCCATACCACCAGACAATAGCACTAAAGATCTCATAAATTTTTAAAGACTTATATACCAAAAATAACTCGAGATTTCACAATTCTAGGAGAGGATTGATTCCGAATCGCCTGAATTGTGTAGTTACCTATCACGTCCCACGTAAACCAATTAATCATACTAGTTCACTGAAGCTAAAACAAATATTTCTTATATGGATTAGTGTAAAATTTCCCGGAATAAAGCTCTGTAGAAGGTTAGCTTGAATTCCAACAAAATGTTTGAAAATGCTCACATACTTTGAACTGGCATATTAATGAGCTGCAAAAGACGAACTAAGGAAACATTAACCTCATGGGATCAAGGGTGTAGAAATAGCTCTATAAATGAGGTCTTGGACATTGCTATGTTCTAGTACCATCTGGTCTTGCATCTAATAGGAAACTTGTATGCTCAACAATTTGTCACCATAACCCTACAAAATTTAAGTGCAACATCAATAAAACGAGCATTTTCACATAGTTTAGGGAAACTATGATATCTACAATGCAAGATCTAAAACATATAACCTTTATATTATCTCATTTACAACACGATATCCATGAGAATATCACGACAAAACATTAACAAACAATATCATAAAAGAGGTGGAAACTATATCAACAAACAAAAGCAAAGCAATATTATGTTCAAAAAAACAAAGCAAAGCAATATATGCAACCATTAACTAATTCAAGCCCCCTCCAAATAAAATATTGAGCCAAAATTCCAAACAAAATCTATTAAGAAATAGCAAATCCAGCTGCTACTTGAAGAATTTACGAGTTTACTACGTAATTAGGAGGATTGAAGACTGCAAAAAAAAAAAAAAAAGCCCACAGTAATTCCAAGCTCTTATCAGGGTTAGCACAAACTAATGTGATTCTATCTTTCAACTAATGATAGAAAAATTGATCCATCCTTGACAAGCAACCAACTTCCACTTGTGATAACTAAATGCAAGCTAGGTTTCATAAAAGATGGCCTTTGCGGAAATCCTTCTACCATGAAATGTACCTTTCAAATTATAATTGACGATAAATCCATGAATTTGAGTTTTAAGAATTCATGGGGTAGTATTAGCGAAAGAAAATTAATTGAGCTAAAGTCTAGTTAGTTAGGAGTTAGTTAAGTACCGGACATTGTAAGGGACATAATTGCTAGGATTTTTGTACATTGGGATTTTATATAACTAATGGATTCTTGATTCTTTCTCTCCCTACAATTCTCTATTCTCTCTCCCTCAACTTCTCAACTCAATTGTTAATCATAAACCGTAAAACCCCAAAAAACTTCATTGATTTGTATAAAATGGTATCTTATTAAGTTTATTGAACAATGTTACTAATGATGCGGCCATATCACTTTGTTCTCATCTTCAGAAATATTCTGGGTTTTAGGATATATTTGTATATGCCTACTTCAATAATTTATAAATGGGTTTTTCATCCTTGAGATATCAATACTTAAGAATCGTGTGGTATCTATTTTAAGTTTGATCACAAATGATAATGGGACTAAGATAAAAAAATATATAGTATATAGCATCTTAAAAATAAGATATGCATCAAAAACAAAAATATTGCACGTAAATTTCACCCATATATAGTATATATAGCATCTTAACTATAATATATGTATATATCTCTAAAACATTTTCCAAAAGAGAGCTAAACTAAGTTCACCCGGAATATCTAAAGATTTGCTATAACCCTAAAAATTGCAACCTAGCTGCAGAGTAAAACAGCTAAGGGTACGTCTGGTTCAGCTTATTTCAAATCTTTTTTTAGCTTATCTGTTTCAATAAAATATGTCCATTTAAGATTTATATCTTTTTACAGTGAAGTGTTTAGTTGTGCAGTGCAGAAAGATCTTTTTTTTACAAAATAAAGCATTTCATTACAAGCTAAAAAAGTAACTTATTCACTATAATTACAAAAATGACCTAATAATATAGATTATCTAGTTATAGTAAGTAAGAGAGAATCATAATAATAGTTGATCATGGTAGTGGAAAGTGGTGATTGTAGCAAACCATGACCATAAAAGGTGTGGTGGCCGGTGCGTGATGATAAGAAGTAAAAGTAGGCCATTGTGGTGAAGATTTAATGTTAATATAATATTTTTAAAGTATTTCTCCGAAATAAGTCGTGAAAAAGATCTAGTTTTGCATCTTTTTCTGCTTAATTATAAAACAAATTTTTCACCTTTCTATTTAAGCTGTAAAAAAGATATAAAAAGATTTTTTTTGCCAATCAAACGCAAGCCCTGCAGTCAAAAAGAGCTTTTTCACATCTTTAAGCTGTTAAAAAGCTGAACCAAACAAAGCCTAAATGGTATTCTTCCCCATTCTTAAATTTGTGTTGAAGTTCAAAAGATACTTCCCAGTTCCCATGACTAAAAGTGAGGAAAGTTTGCAGCACAAATACCAAACCATAGAATAAAGTAAACAATGGTCAGAGAAATGTCAGAACACTTGATATATCATCCACAACGTAGACAAGCATTTCAACTTCAAGAATTCAAGAAAAACCAAGCCATTACAATCTGCAGTAGACCATAATCTGTCCCATTGTATCATAATTTAAACTCCTTCAGATACACAGATCTTAAACATGCCGAAAAATCTTAACGCCTATTCGTAGATACCAAAATAAATGAAATTTCTGTTTCAGAATGGTCCAATAAAAAGGATAAAGAACGCACAACTACTCAACCCTAATTTTGGCGATAAGGGGACATAGATATATCCCAAGGTCCCCTTCCTGCATACTTAATCTTCAAATATATAGTCTTTAAATATAGGGCATCTTCGGTCTTGGAGACAAGGAAATAATAGTTGCAAATGTAATTACAACCCTCTTTTAACCCGGTAAGAATCGGCACCAATGGAAATAAAGATGTTACACTAGCCCTTGGATTAACTAAAAAGATCTGAAAAAAATTTCAAATCATCCTAGCCTAGGAGATTGCATCAGGAATATCGCTAACTCTATATTCATACTGAATGTTTCCCTTAAACACATATAGCATGGTTACACAAACCAATTAACAACCATTTAAAGAACACTACAACCAAATGAGTACTTAAACTCATATAGCATGGTTACACAAAAATTCATACTGAATGTTTACGCAACTTAAAACGCATATAGCATTTGTTAGACAACCCAATTAACAACAATTTAATGAACACTACAACCAAATGAGTACAAAACCATCGACGGTGAGAAGGATGGACGCGATCCATCCACCTCATCGTCGTTAGTAGTGACTATATTATGATAGTAAAGAAAGGAGAGAAGACAGATGAAACAGGAGGTGTCAATTTGTGGTGACGTGGCGCTACTGATGGGGCACGACATGGAAGTCGGGAAGGCTCAACACTAATTCGAGCATCACCCTCAGTAATATTTGGATGACAACTTAAACAGGCCTAATAACCCATCACAATGGATAATGGAATGAGATCTTACACAAAATCGCATTCATGATGATCGATGATTAGTTTTTAGTTAAGCAACCCAATTTTTAGTTCTTGTTTGAAAATGTTCAATTTTAATTTTCATCTCTAATTTTCCTTATCAAATTTTCATTTGGAAAATATGTTTAGAAGTAGAAAATCTTCAACAAATTTCAATACAAAAAAAACTAGAAAATGCAATCAAGTGGCCTCCATTTACAATTTTATGAAATTTGAAAATTATAGGTATATGAAATACCTGAAAATCCAAGAACCCGACAATCTGAGTTAAACAAGAGCCAAACATAACCAAATATGAAAATGATTGGTTCAAGTATATCTATTTAGGGTCCAGGGTTTTAGGGTTTAAGGTGCGGGGTTTGGGGTTTGCGCTCAAGGTTTTAGGATTTAGGATTGGGCTACAGGGGTTCGGGGTTTAACATTAGGGTTTAGGATGCAAAACCACATAACTAATCAAAATAACCATGCACCATTTTTTTTCTAAATCACCACACTCTTGCTAAAAATCAACACTCAATCACTCGAAGTCAGCACTTATTTACTGAAAATCACAATCCAATTATCACCATTTTACTCAAAACCGACACTGAATCGCTTAAAATCAAAACCTACCCACACAAAAATTTTCAATTATTCAAAATCGCCGTCCACATTCTCAAATCACCCACTTACTCAAAATCACAACTCAATTACTCAAAATCACCTAACTACTCAAAATAACAATCCACTTACTCAAATCATCACTGAATTACTCAAAATGACCATCCATTTATTCAAAATCACCATTCACTTAATCAAAATTACCACCACTTAATCAAAATTACCCTTCATTACTCAAAATTACCCACTTATTCGAATTAACGCTCAATTAATCTAGAATAACAATCCACCTACTCCAAATAACCCATTAACTCAAAGTCATCATCCACTTAACCAAAATCACCATATCCACAAACTCAAAATCATCACTTAATTACTCAAAATTACCGACTTCCTCAAGATCAACACTCAATTACTTAAAATCACCACTTGCTCAAATTCAACACTTAGTTACTCAAAGTCACCATCAACTTATTCAAATCATCACTAAATTACTTCAAATTACCTAATTACACAAGATACCACCAAATTACTCTAAATCACAGCTCAATTACTCAAAATCAACATCCATTTGATCAAATTTGCTCAAAATCACTACTCAATTACTCAAAATCACCCACCACTTACTTACAATCACCGTTCAACTACTCAAAATCACCTACTTACTTACAATCACCACTCAACTACTCATAATCACCTAATTACTAAAAATAACCATCCAGTGACTCAAAATCATCCATTTACTCAAAATCATCACACTTATTAAACATCAGGACCCAGATATAGGGAATTCCTATCATAATAGGTTGTTCAACATCACTAGATAATTTTGAACAACTGAGTGGTGATTTTGGAAACTAACCTAATTACTCAAAATAATAATTTGCTTACTCAAAATCACCCATTCACTTAAAATCATCACCTAATTACCTACTTACTCAAATTCAATGCAAAATTACTTAAAGTCACCATCTACTTACTCAAAATCACCACCCACTTGCTCAGAATTGCCACTCAATTACTCAAAATCATAATCCATTTACTCAAAATACCCACTTATCCAAAATCACCACCCAACTCCGCAAAATCACCTAATTACTCAACATAACGAGTCAATTACTCAAAATAACCATCTACTTACTCAAAATTACCACATAATTACTCAAATCACCCACATACTCAAAATCACCTAAGTACTCAAAACCACCATCCACTTACTTAGAACTACCACTCAATTACTCAATATCCTCTAACTATAGAAAATAACCATCTACTTATGCAAAATTACCCATTCACACAAAACCACCACAAAATTACTCAAAATTACCTAATTGTTTGTTTGCTGCAACACCCCTTAAAACAAAAAATAATAAAAGTTGAAACATTGTTTCTTTCTAGTTTAGTTTAAAGTATCTTTTAGAGGGAAATTGAGATTATAGGTAGAAGAGCCTACTTCACAACAACCTAAGAAATGATTGACAACAATAACAACAAGAAACCTAGGAGACAACTAACTAATAGAGCATCATCACCTCCGCAATTACTTTATGCCTACTTAGCATTAAGAAGGCCTAATGTCATTAAAATTAGAAATTTCTCTCAAACAACTGAGAATCGACAGGGTTTATAGATAGAGTTCTGGATTACCTTTAGCATTATAGGTCGACAAGGAGATCAATTCCTACAACGAGAAGATAGGAGTGAAGAAAAGCCGCTATTTTACGTCCTTTGTTAGTTGTGCAATGTACAAGAGTGGCTTAATCTTTTTTAGTCATACTAGTAAGGTTTAGGCACCTGCAACTTGTTGGACGTGCTTCAATATTAGTGTGTAAATTGTGTCCCAATATGTGAGGGGAGCACATACACTCGATATGACTCGGTATATTTTCATATGACTGTCGTAAACATTTAATAAGAGACTACTAATTTGCCTAATTGAATTGGGTCTTTAATATCCCCATTTATTAGTGACCTTACATAGTCATTACTTCATTATATATATGGTCATTTTCACTAAAGAAACATGACAATGACCTTCTACATCTATATGTATTCTTCCCACCTTGTTCCTTTCCATGATCATCATATTATAGTTCTATTTCCTATCCTAGTGACTAGACAATATTTGGATGTATAGTCCGCTATTGAAGAGTACACTAGAGTGGTGGACTACGTGTTAAACCTGGGAATTGGAGTGCCATTTGGTCCCGTTTATATCATTGTGGGGCATAAACAACTTTAGAGTGCTAATAAGCTTGACGGTTCCACCACGACCTTCGTCTTTTCAAGTAAATTCTAATTATGCTTCCCCTCATTTTTTCCAACAATCTAAAGTTGTTTATATGAGTGATTAGAGCATGATTGTGTGGTTAGATCTAGAAAAAAAAATCTAGCTATTATTGATACGATCCCAAATTTGGTATTTAGGATTTATAGTATTAGGTGTTTAACATTATAATAGTTTAATAGCAAGTTTAGTGGGCCCCACCTAGAGGGGGCTTTAGTCTATAAATAGAAGGAATGTAGTCTCAAATGAATTAAGCAAATGAAATGTCATCTTTTATGTTATTTATCTCTTATCTTTTTTTGCTTTTCATTTAGTATTTAGTTTATTTCGTTTTAGGTTCGTAACATTGGTATCAGAGCTCATCAGTACTCGGACCATGGGTAATGTATACCTGGAGCTGGACTGAGGTGGACCCACCATGGGGCCACCAGGGCGGACCACCACGACAGGCGGCAGCCACCAATTCTGCCGCCAAACAACCACCACCAGCTGACCCCCAAACCACCACCAGACCACAATACCCACAACCCCGAGCCACCACTATCCACCCCTCTACCCACCCCCAACAGTTGACTACCACCCCCCCCCCCCAACTCCACACCACTTCACTGCCACTCCCACACGTACACCAGCACCAGCAACCCAATCCACCAACACTCACCCCACCTTTACTACCAACAACCACCCACCACATTCACCCCCACCCATCTCACCACCAACCACTATTACCCACCTCTAGCACATCCCTACCCGACAGAAACCCACTCAATAGAAATCGATCTGGTAGCAATGCCGAGATTCAAAACACATTAGCAACAATTTCACAAAAACTCATTAACCTTCAAGACCATTTAAAATATCAAGAAAATTCGTGCCTGAGTGGTGCTGCCAAAACACAGGAGGCACCCCCACCCACCCAGAACGAGCTGTCGCCGGCGACGACACCCACACCCGAAGAAGACGATGGAGAAAGAACGAAGATCGAGAACGTACCAGTATCGTCGGAGAAGTTGAGCGCTGACACTAAAACACTGACACCGACACCAACTCAGAACACCGTCCACAGCGAAAATAACGGCTATGCTGAGACGCATGACCACTACGAGGAGATCAGGGAGGACCGGAAAACTGACCACGACAAAGAGAAGCACCGCGAGGACGAGAGTGGCCACCGTGAGCAATTCAGTTACGAAGAGGAGATCGACGGAGGCGAGGTGGCACCACCGCCTCCCTGCACCACGGTCTGCCACCAAGATCATTGAAGACGAAAGAGGTAAGGGTGGAGACGAGGAGAGTGCTGCAGACGAGGAGGAAGATGATGGGGAGAACGATGAGAACGAGGAGAGCGCTGCAGACGAGGAGGACGTTGATGGGGAGGACGATGCGAACGAGTCGAGTGCGGAGATTGACGAGGATGAGGGGAAGGTGACGACGGGACGAAAGCCGCGGCACCGCAGCGGCACTGATGCTAGGGTTTCACAGGGGTCATTGAAGGAAAAAGGACGAGAGCAGCGGCGCAGGAGCAAGGGATTAGGATTAGGGTTAGGGTTCTATTCTAAATATATTTACCATTTTACCCCTTTAACTAATTTTTTTTTTTTTTTATGATGGTAAGACAGGGGGAAAAAGAGGGGGATAATACCCCTAAATCACCTCATAAAGAGGCCCATTTAGAGCTTAGTGAGAATCGAACCCGGGCCACCCTGTTGGCACCTGACGTTACAAATCACTTAGTTATGTCCCTAAGGGTATTATAATACTTTAATTTTTAAAATGGAGGGTATTACAATACTTTTTGTTAATTTTAAATAATTTAAAAAGTCAAAATTTGCTCGTATTTGATCTGGGGGACAGAAATAGAAGTTATTGAATATCATACTAGACCCTTAAGGACAAGAGTCTCTCGAAGAAAAAAGCATTGATACGATCCAAAATTAAGTATTTAGGATTTATAACATTAGGTGTTATAATTTATGTTATATATTATTGCAAAGGCCTCATATCTCTCAAATATTTCCAATCCTCAATTCTAAGCATTTTAAGCAATCACTTCTCCGACAATAAATTCACTATAGCATTCAAGCATTTTAATCAACCAATAAATACATATATTGTGCTTTCAATTTCTAAATTAAAAAAAGGAATAAAAATAATATTCATATAATTCTTTATTTAGTATATGAAATGTCACAATTTAAAAAATTAAAAAATTTATTACTTAGTTATTCTGAGTTAAATTGGTGCATATCTAGAATGCGACAAGGTAATTAAATCAATAACAAAAAGCACACGAAATAAATATCATAGAGTTACTCAAATATTTAACCATTTTTTCAACTTATTTTAGCATATTGAAAAGACAACTATATGAAAATAAAATTTAACAAATTATAATTGAGTTTGTTCTTACTATAATAATTTATAATATTTCTTTTGTTTACAATTGAAGAGATTACTATAATAATTTACCATATTTCATTTGTTTACGATTATGATCTTTTTTATTTCAATCCCAAATAATTCACTCTTTAAAGTTACTTAAAATGTAAACAATAGTTGTATGGCACGTGTGGCAAAACTAAGTATAAAAAAGCAATATTCTCAGTGCCGAAAGGGCTCCCGCCTAAGCAGGGTTGGGGGCAGGGGGGGTTTTGGAAGTACGCAGCCTTCCTCTTTCAGAGTGGTATCCAGAAGAGAAGCTATTTTCAAGTACTCACAACCTAAGAAGTGAGGACTTCCCAGCCGGTCACCCATCATGGTACTACTCTCGCCCAAGTATACTTAACTTTGAAGTTCTAATAGGATCTGGTGTCAGGCGGTTGGTACCCTCTTTGGTGTGTGATACGCATGATATTTACATATTTTATTTCCCGTTTTTGTCATATATTCGGCCTCTACATGTGTGTTCGGTTGTTGTTTAGGTACATTTTCATGTGGAACATATCAAAGCAGGCGAAAGAAGAATTAGGGCAAAATCAAGCATTATTGAGGTACTTTTGAAGACTGATTGGAGAAACTCAACCATTTGTGTAGATAAAAGACCCATTAGATCATAATTGGGTGAACTGAGTACATTCCATAGCGCTTCGGAGCTTATTTTAGAAAAGGGGCCCAAAGAACCAATCGATCAGCAGCTCCCGGTTAGGAAAACTAACTGAGAGCCTGCCGATCGATCGGCCAAAAGTACCGATCGATCAGGAGTTTTTGCGTGAGCTCACCGATCGATCAGCCAAAAGTACCGATCGATCGGATTGCCAATCGATCGGGCATTATTCCCAATCGATCGGGATGGTTCCGTACGGAACCCTAACTCCTCCTGCGCCGATAAATAGAGAAGGGAAAGTCAGCCTTGGATACGCTTTTCTCGCCGCATGTCCTCCCCTTTCTCTAAAATCCGAAGCCACTACGAGATCTACAGGCTCTCAAAAGCTGAAGCGTAAGCGGTTGGAATACTGGGAGAATTCAGGCTTGGATCAGCATCGACACGAAGATTGAGGGAGTTTACTCTTTTATTTATTTTACGCACAATATTTTCTTTTATATAAATTTAAATATGTGTAAAACTCTCATGGAGGAGTAAACTTTCTTAGTTTAGGGGATGAAGGGCGGGTAGCCGCCCGTATCCCAGATTTATATTATGCTTGTGACGATTGATTTAGTTATGTTATATTCGCACCCCTGTGGGGAGTTTTTCATGATTGTTGGATATTTTTTGGATGTGTACTTGTAGCCATGACTAGGTCTCCAACTTTGCAGCGATTAGTCTTATGCTTGTAGCCTAAACCATAACATAACAGAAATTTATGCGTGGTCAGGGTTGAAGTTGTACCCAACTTCAGGTGAACCGGCTTCGGGGTCGTAGCTTCTTGACTATTCACATTCCGAAGTTGGCTTCTTGGTGTTGGCGTCACATTCTCCAGCTCCATGGGATCTCCTCGGGTGCTTTTCGTCATGTCATAGGTGATGGCCTTGATACGGCTTTATGGACGGACTTCTGGCTTCCATGAGGTCGGCTCTCTGAGAGGTTCTCTGCTCTTGTTCTGACATTTACTGGTCTTTCCTGGCGCGCTAGAGTTGCTGATATTATTGAGGGGGGTCGATGGCAGTTCCCGCAGAGCCGCTCAGAGCTCCTTCCTATCTGGGATCTGGTGGACTTTAGTCCTCGGGTTGGTGTTGCGGATTATGTTCGATGGTTGGGCCACCCCTCGGGGCCTTTCACCACCAAGTCTGCATGGGAGATGATTCAGAGTCGACGAGCTGAGGATTCAGTCCATCACTTGCTCTGGTTCCCGTTGCATGTTCTGAGGCACTCTTTTGTGCTTTGGTTGGCTGCTTGTGAGAGACTGTGGACTCGGGATCGGATGGTTCGACATAGAGTTCGCGGTGCTGATCTATCGGTCTGTGTTCTTTGTGGTGCTGAGGATGAGTCCCACGGCCACCTCTTCTTTGCCTGCTCTTTCTCGGCTTCGGTCTGGGGAAGAGTTGCTGCCCGCTCCTTGATCTCCTGGCCCGTTCTCCCGTGGAACGAGCTCCTTACCTGGGCCTCTAGTCATCTCCGGGGACGGGGTGTCGATCACTCGGTTGCCCGCCTCTGCCTTTCAGCGACTGTCTACATCCTTTGGTATGAGCGGAACCTGAGGATCCAGAGGCGACAGTCTAGGCCATCCGCTGCTGTGATTGAGGAGATTACTGGTATTGTGTGGAGTCGTCTGCTTGCTACCTCCTCCCTCGGCGATGCTCATCACCATGCTGATCTTCTACGAGAGTGGGGGATTGATGTTTAGTGTACTCTTGTTTCTTTGTGTTGGCTTTTCCTGTGTTTGCTTTTGAGCTTGTTTGCTTCCTTTTGGGTTTGCATTGTAGGCCTCGGCTGTGTCTTGGGGTATGCCCCTCATCTTCCTGTATATATCTTTTTTTGATACATAATATTCATCGCTGATTTATCAAAAAAAAAAAGTTTCCGCTTTAGGGTTTAGGGTTTAGGGTTCGGGGTTCGAGGTTCGGGGTTCGGGGTTAGGGTTTAGGGTTTAGGGTTTACGGTTTAGGGTTTTAGGGTTTAGGGTTTAGGGTTTTAGGGTTTAGGGGCTAGGGTTTTAGGGGTTTAGGGTTTAGGGTTTAGGGGCTAGGGTTTAGGGGTTTTTGGGGTTTAGGGGTTAGGGGTTAGGGTTTAGGGTTTAGGGTTTAGGGGTTCGGGTTTAGGGTTTAGGGTTTAGGGGTTAGGGCTTAGGGCTTAGGGCTTAGGGTTTAGGGTTTAGGGTTTAGGGGTTTAGGGTTTAGGGTTTACAGTTTGGGGTTTAGGGTTTTGGGTTTAGGGTTTGGGGTATGCCCCTTGTCTTCCTGTATATATCTTTTTTTGATACATAATATTCATCGCTAATTTATCAAAAAAAAAAATTTGGGCTTTAGGGTTTTAGGGTTTAGGGGTTAGGGTTTCAGTCCCCTCATGGGGGGACACTCCACCGAACTGGGCTGGAAAGCCCAGTACGGGCCTTGACTATTGGCCAGCACCAAGACGGTGCTGGCTGCTGTTCCGTCTCACCCGAGCCCATCAGGGGTTCGGGTGCCTTTCCCTCACCCGGGTCCTCCACCCGGGCCAGTGACCGCTTGGGCCTCTCGGATTTTCGGATGGATTCAGGTTCGTCTACCCAAGAGGAAGATTTGAATCTTGCTATGATTCCAGTTGAAATCACTGATGCTCAAGAAAATTTAGTTGGGCTTGTGGAGCCCGA
This sequence comes from Simmondsia chinensis, assembly GCA_018398585.1. Taxonomy (NCBI): domain Eukaryota; kingdom Viridiplantae; phylum Streptophyta; class Magnoliopsida; order Caryophyllales; family Simmondsiaceae; genus Simmondsia; species Simmondsia chinensis. Next base: position 25,202,292 of record JAGTTD010000019.1, read on the forward strand.
TTTTTGTGGCACGAACATGGAAGCAAGCATTCCTAGTAACTGCTCTTTGCGTCCTAGTGAACGGGACACGTCTTCTGACACTACGGATTCTGCCTCTCATGATGAGCCCGAAGTGAACTCAGTGATCCAGCCTCAGATTGATTGTCGGGTGACTAGAGCGGCTTCGAAGAAGCAGCCTCAAGTTAGGAACAAGAAGTCTAAAAGCAAGAAGAAATCCTGATTTCATCGTCTCGCTTCTTTGGGTTAGCATTGATGTATCTATGTACTTGATGTTTCCCTTTTTCCTTTGCTTAGTGGTTTGTACTTGGGAACTCCCTTTGATGTCCCTTTGTATTTCCTCTTTTTGGCTTTTGCATTTTATTGCTTTCTTTTGGATTGCTTTTTGTAGGCCTCGGCCATCTTGGGGTATGCCCCTCGTACTCATGTATTAACGTACATCGGTGCGATTCTTTTGATATATACAACTGACTTATCAAAAAAAAAAAAAAAAGGTTAGGGTTTCAGGGGTTTAGGGTTTAGGGTTTAGGGGTTTAGGGGTTAGGGTTTAGGGGTTTAGGGTTTAGGGGTTAGGGTCTAGAGTTTAGGGTTAGGGCTTAGGGCTTAGGGCTTAGGGTTTAGGGTTTAGGGGTTCAGGGGTTCAGGGTTTAGGGTTTAGGGTTTTGGGTTTAGGGTTTAGGGTTTGGGGTATGCCCCTCGTCTTCCTGTATATATCTTTTTTTGATACGTAATATTCATCGCTGATTTATCAAAAAAAAAAGTTTGGGCTTTAGGGGTTAGGGTTTAGGGTTTAGGGGTTAGGGCTTAGGGGTCTAGGGGTTTAGGGCTTAGGGCTTAGGGCTTAGGGGTCTAGGGGTTTAGGGCTTAGGGGTTAGGGCTTAGGGTTTAGGGTTTACGGCTTAGGGCTTAGGGCTTAGGGCTTAGGGGTTTTGGGTTTAGGGTTTAGGGTTTAGGGTTTAGGGGTTTTAGGGTTTAGGGTTTAGGGGTTTGGGGGTTTGGGGTTAGGGGTTTAGGGTTGAGGGTTTAGGGTTTTAGGGGCTTAGGGGTTTAGGGGTTAGGGTTTAGGGGTTTAGGGTATAGGGTTTAGGGCATAGGGTATAGGGTTTAGGGTTGAGGGTTGAGGGTTTAGGGTTTAGGGTTTAGGTCACCCTCCAGCGGAGCGTCGTGCGACTCGAGCCAGCTCTCGGGCTCGTGGTGGTCGTAGGTAGACCTTTCTCTCTCATCATTTTTCTATGATGATTGGCTCTTGGAATGTTCGGGGTTTTAACAACCCCTCCTCCATTCGTGCTGTTCGTGAGTGGATTCGCTCCCACTCTCTTGGTTTGGTTGGCCTTGTCGAGACAAAGACTAACCCTACTGATGTTGAGTCCGCTGTCCCTAGCTGTATGGATGGTTGGTGCTCTCTTTTCGCTGGCGTTAGGCGGTCTTGGTGTCGTCTTATTGTTTGTTGGGACCCGGGGATTTATTCTGTTTCTCTTGTTAGAGAGGGAGACCAGTTTATTACTTGTCGGGTTCAGGATGCTCGTAGGGATTGGAGCTTCGTTGTCACCTTTGTCTATGGTTTTAACGAACCGGGACCTTGTCGTGAGCTCTGGAGTTATATCAGGAGTGCTTGTGTTAGCCTCCAAGGGACCCCTTGGCTTCTCCTTGGAGATTTTAACACTTTTCTTCGTCCCAGTGATAGTTCAGGTGAATTCTCTTCCTGGCCGGGCCATATGGATGACTTTCAGGATTGTCTTTCTGAGTCAGGGCTCTCCCCGCTTGCTTTTACTGGCCTTCGTTTTACTTGGGCCCGAGGAGGTGAGGGTGATGACATGCTCCTTAGACGTCTTGACTGGTGTTTAGCGAGTGAGGATTGGCTTCGTTCCTTTCCTGTTTCTCTTATGGAGGCTCTCCCCCGCACTGATATTTCCGATCACAGCGCTTTGGTGGTTAGAGGGCTTGGGGATCGCCACTCTCGGCGCATCCCTTTTAAGTTCTTTAACTTTTGGGCCGACCATGAGGACTTTTTGTCGACTGTTCGCCGTGTTTGGGATTCGCGTGTTGATGGCTCTCCCATGTTCCAGCTAACCCAGAAGCTTAAAAAGCTGAAGGGTGAACTTCGAGCTCTGAACACCAGGCACTTCAGCCATATCTCTGCTCGGGTAGAGGCAGCCAGAGATGCTTGGGTGACAGGTCAGAGGGCTCTTGACGTTGACCCCGATAGTACTCATCTGAGGACTAAGGAGCGTCGGCTTTCGGGGGAGCATTCCAGGCTTTGTCATGATGAGGAGGCCTTCTATCGTCAGAAGTCTCGTATTCAGTGGCTCTCTTTGGGTGATCAGTGCACCCGTTTTTTCCACAGATCGGTCCTCCAACTGGGCCGCGCAAGGTTGAGGTGTGGGACAATGGTCGGGCTGATGATAGGGATGGTCTTGAGCCGGGCTGACCCCGTCTATTTCCACTTGGATTGCACTTCACCTGCTAGGCTCGGAATGGGTCAAAACGAGCCACGACCCACCCCCCTCTACCTCCATGCTATTGGGGGTCTTTCAAAAAAACAAAAAAAAAATCAAAAAAAAGGAATAAACGAACTGGGCCCAAAGGCCCAGTTTCTTTCTTCCTTTTCTTGCCCGTGTTAGGCCTGACCGATTCAGGCCAACACGGGCACTTTTATTTGGCCCGTGTTGGGCCCACTTTGGGCCCACTCGGGCCTTCCCCCCCGCCCCCCCAGCCGAAGCCTCTTTTGGTTGGGGGGCCCTTTTTCCCCGCTTGGGCTTCGCTTTGATGGTCCGTGTGGGTTCGTTCAACGTGTTGAGGGAAGTTGTCTACACTGGGTCAAGTATGCTGGACCGCGGGCCAATCGTCGGGCTGATGATAGAGATGGCTTTGGAAGTGGGCTGACTCTGTCTATTTCCACTTGGACTGCTCTTTACTTGCTGGGCCACGGCATGGACCACAAGTACCATCCATGTCCCTTTTTCTTTGCTTGTCTGCAACTTTGGCCACACGGCCAATTCGAGGGCTTGTTGCGAGTTTTCACGCTTTTTGGGATTAATATTGATGTATTCATGCATTTGATGTTTTTTCCTTTTCTTTCTTTTTTAGTGGATTGTACTTAGGAGCTCTCATTGATGTTTCTTTGTATTTTCTCTTTTTGGCTTTTTTGCATTTTATTGCTTTCTTTTGGATTGCATTTTGTAGGCCTCGGCCATCTTGGGGCATGTCCCTCGTACTCATGTATGAACATACATCGGTGCGATTTTTTGATATATATATATACAACTGACTTATCAAAAAAAAGTTTAGGGTTTAGGGTTTAGGGTTTTAGGGTTTTAGGGTTTAGGGTTTAAGGGTTTAGGGTTTAGGAAGGGAGGAAGGGAGGGGAGGACGCGCCGCTACTGTAGCTGCGGCGATTTGGGGGCGATTTTTCGCCTGCGACTAGGGCACGCGCGTGCAGGCGCGTGGCTCGGTTCACGGGGTCGGGGTCGGTGGTCGAGTGTTCGCCAGCATCTCCACTTCCTGGTGGTGGTGCCCGCTGGTGGTTTCCGGTGGCCGTCGAGGGTGACTGGGTTGCGTTTTTTCGCTGGTGTTCGACGTAGGACGTTCCGGGCTTCCATTCCGGCAGCCCATCACTGGCGACCCCACCCAGTCGACTCGCCTCTCCCTGCTCGACCTTTTGGCGGTGGTCCGGTGCTCTTTGGTGGCGCGGCGGCGGCTCTCGAACCATTTTCTCTCTCCTGGCGATTTTGGTCGCCCGACTTCTCTCTCCTCTGATTTGGAGACTTCATCTGTAAGTTTCCTTCGTCTTCTCCCCCCTGGTGTTTCGCTGGTGTCTCGTGGTCATCTTGGCCTGGTCGGTGCCGGTGGTGGTGTGGGTGGCGGCGCGCGGCGGCCGCCCAAGCCCTTACCCTAATTTTGGGTGTTGTTTAGGAAGGTTTAAAATTGGGATTTTTCCCCTAATTTTCGACCCTTTCCTTTCTTTGCTTGGATTTGATTTTTTCGATTTTTGCCGGGGACTTGTCCGGCATGGTTGTTAATGATAATCTGGGTGCGGAGGTTTCGGGCTTGGATGTTCCGGGACCTGCAGAGAGTTCCCTCTTCTTTGTTCCCCCCTCCGTTGTTGATGGTGAGGTTGTTGCGTCTATCTCCGGCGAGGACATTGCTCCGGGCCTTGATAAATGGCGTCGTTCTCTTGTAGGACGCGTGGTTGGGGGCCGGGTTGCATACTCTCGTTGTGTAGCCATAACAAAATCACTTTGGGGATCGAAAGGGCTTGAGTGTGTTATCTCTAATGGGGACGTTTACTACTTTCGATTCAAATCTTTTGAAGACTCCGAGAATATCCTTCGTAGTGGCCCTTGGTACCTCAAAGGGTATTCTCTCTCTCTCTTCAACGTTGGTCTCAAGACCTTGTTCCTATGCGTGACTTTCCTACAATCCCGATTTGGATTCAACTTCACGGTTTTCCGGCTCCTTTTTGGACAAGGAGTACACTTAGTGCCATTGCTAGTGGTGTGGGTCGTCCTCTCAACATGGATAAACCTACTTGCGAAGGGACTATGGTTGGTTATGCAAGGGTCTGTGTGGAGATTGATGCAAAAAATGACCCGGTCAAGAAATTGTTCGTTGATTACAATGGTGGTCGTCTCCCGGTCACGGTCAAGTATGAAGGACTACCGAAAATTTGTCGTAAATGTCACGTTTTTGGCCACTCTTGTCATGCTTCCGTTAACAACCCCCCTCCTGCCGCAAATCAGGTCATGGCGACCGGAAAAGCAGCTCGCCGGTGGCGGCAGCGCCGCCGGAAGAAGGCGAGAGTGGGGGGGGGCTGGTGCAAATGGGGTGGTGAACCCTACTGGGCCGCTTGGGCCCACGCAAGGGGGAGGGGAGGTTGTTGGGTCAAGCCTTGGGCTTGTTGTGGGTGAGAGGGTTGTTGAGGATGGGGCTTGTGTGGGTGTAAGTGGGCCTAGGTGTGTTCTTGGCCCATCACAAATTGGGGTGGAGGTTGGCACACGGGTTGGGTCAGGGCCCACGGCTGAGGAAGGGGTCTTGAGCCCTTTTATGGATGTGATTTGTGATGGGTCTGGGTGTGATGTTGCTGCTGGGCCTCAGGAGGGTAATGTTATGGGCCCAAGTACTGTTTTGGGTTCTGTTCTTGATGCTGGGCCTAGCAGTGGGCCTCATTTGGTTCTTTCTGGGCCCAATTGTGGCTTAGAGGTTGGTTTTGGATTGTGTCCTCTCCGATGGTGACTTGCTTTTCTTCCGATTCAACACCCGGGAGGCTTCTGAGAAGATTTTACTAGAGGGTCCTTAGCATCTCAAAGGAATCTATCTCAATCTCGTGCGCTGGGCGCATGACCGTCGCCCCAGCAGCAATCCGCCTGTTAGACCCGTTTGGATTCGATTCTTTGGCTTACGTCCTTCTCAATGGACGAAGGAGATCCTCAGTGCCATCGCTAGTGGTGTGGGTACTCCCGTTCACATGGACAAGTCAACTTTTGAGGGTACTAGACTGGAGTATGCAAGCGTTTGTGTCCTCATCAGTGCCAAGTATGAACCGCTTTCTCAAGTGATCGTCGATGGTGGTGATGGGTTTTTTGCTTATGAAGTAAGGTATGAACTTCTTCCTAAACGTTGTCCCAAATGCCACGTTTTTGGTCATTCATGCCTTGTTTCCTCTACTGTTGCCCCTAATGCCGAAATTCCAGCCAAACCGGCCGGAAAAAGCCCCGGCGCAACCGGCGCCTGAAGAAGGCCACCGGGGGTGGTGGTTTGGTGGAGGACGCCTCTCATGGGCCTTTGTATGCTAATGGGCCTAGTCTTGGGCCGGAACAAGAATTGGCTAATGGGTCTTCTTGTAATGGGCCTAGGATTGGGTTGGGTAGTGATTCAAATGGTCTTATTCATGGGCCTCCTATTGATGGGTCCCCTTCTAGGCTTGATGATGAGGGTTTGCAAACTGGGTTAGGTGTTGATAATCAAGTTGGGCTTTCGGTTGCCGGGCTTCCCTTATCCACTTGGCCCGCACTCCCTTCCATTGGGCCTCGTTTACCCCAACTCCCCCATGGTAGGGGGAGCCCCCTCGCTGCTGGGCCGCACGGCCCAGCCCATTCATCGTCCCCCCCTCATGGGGGGACACCCAGCCCAGTACGGGCCTTGACTACTGGCCAGCACCAAGACGGTGCTGGCTGCTGTTCCGTCTCACCCGAGCCCATCAGGGGTTCGGGTGCCTTTCCCTCACCCGGGTCCTCCGCCCGGGCCAGTGACCGCTTAGGCCTCTCGGATTTTCGGATGGATTCAGGTTCGTCTACCCAAGAGGAAGATTTGAATCTTGCTATGATTCCAGTTGAAATCATTGATGCTCAAGAAAATTTAGTTGGGCTTGTAGAGCCCGATCTTTGTGGCACGAACATGGAAGCAAGCATTCCTAGTAACTGCTCTTTGCGTCCTAGTGAACGGGACACGTCTTCTGACACTACGAATTCTGCCTCTCATGATGAGCCCGAAGTGAACTCAGTGATCCAGCCTCAGATTGATTGTCGGGTGACTAGAGCGGCTTCGAAGAAGCAGCCTCAAGTTAGCAACAAGAAGTCTAAAAGCAAGAAGAAATCCTGATTTCATCGTCTCGCTTCTTTGGGTTAGCATTGATGTATCTATGTACTTGATGTTTCCCTTTTTCCTTTGCTTAGTGGTTTGTACTTAGGAACTCTCTTTGATGTCCCTTTGTATTTCCTCTTTTTGGCTTTTGCATTTTATTGCTTTCTTTTGGATTGCTTTTTGTAGGCCTCGGCCAACTTGGGGTATGCCCCTCGTACTCATGTATGAACGTACATCGGTGCGATTCTTTTGATATATACAACTGACTTATCAAAAAAAAAAAAAAAAAAAAAGTTTAGGGTTTAGGGTTTAGGGTTTAGGGGTTTGGGGGTTTGGGGTTTAGGGTTTAGGGTTTAGGGCTTAGGGCTTAGGGCTCGGGGCTCGGGGCTCGGGGCTTAGGGTTTTAGGGTTTTAGGGTTTTAGGGTTTAGGGTTTTAGGGGTTTAGGGTTTAGGGTTTAGGGTTGAGGGTTTAGGGTTGAGGGTTCGGGGTTCGGGGTTCGGGGTTCGGGGTTGAGGGTTTAGGGTTTTGGGGTTTAGGGTTTTAGGGGTTAGGGTTTTAGGGTTTTAGGGTTTAGGGTTTTAGGGTTTAGGGGTTCAGGGGTTCAGGGGTTAGGGTTTAGGGTTTAGGGTTTAGGGAGGGAGGGCTCATTTGCAATCTCTAGAGAGAGATGCTCTCGGAGGCGATTTCCGGCAGCCGCAAATAGTGTTTTCCGGCAATACTTCGGGCGGCGCGTGAGGGCGCGTGCGGTGGTTTCCGGCGACGCTGCTTGCTGTTCTGGAATCCTTGTCACGTCCTCTTTCACGGGGTGTGGTCGGGGCGCCATTCCGGTAACTGCTTCGAGGGTGAAACACAGGTGAGGGAGGGTGCTTGTGGGTAGGCGTGGTTGTGTGCGTAGGACGCGTTCTGGTGGCTGGCTGCCTGATTCACGACCGACGGTGCTCCTGGTCATCCTCTGCATCGATTTCGTCCTTTGGGTGGTGGTTTCGAGCTTGGCCGTGGGCTGGGCAAGGTGGGGGTCTCCATTTTCTCTCTCCTCCATTTACAAGATTTGGGAGCTAATTTAGGTAAGTTTTTCAAATCTTCCATCAGATCTGAGCTGTTTAGGAAGGTGCGGATCTTAAGAATTCAATCCCTACAATCTCGCCCCTTCCTTTTTTGGTGCCGTTTTTGAATTTTTTGACCGGCTGGGTGGCTCTGCGGTGGTCCGGGGGCGGTTTCCGGCAGGTTTTCGATTTTTCTGCACTGTTTTCGCTTTTTTTCGTGGGATCTGGTCGCGCCATGGCTGAGGTGTGTCCTCCGGTGACGTCTCGGGCTGGTAAGGAGGTCGCAGCCCCCTCAACAGCCAGCACCTCTGGTGTTGATGGTGTTTCGGGTGGCTCGGGGCCCTTATCCTGGGCAGACACTATTCGTGCACCCCCCCGCGAGGGTGTTTTGCATTTTACCCAACCTAAACTTATTAATGGCGAGATTGTAACTACAATAACTGATGATGATGTTGCCCCGGGTCGTGAAAAATGGAACCGCTGCTTAGTTGGTCATATTATTGGCGGTAGGGTAGCTTACTCTCGGTGTGTTGCAATTGCCAATATGCTTTGGGGATCAAAGGGTCTTGAATGTGTTATCTCTGATGGGGATGCTTATTTTTTTCGCTTCAAATCTTTGGCGGCATCCGAGCATGTACTTCGTGGTGGCCCTTGGTACATAAAGGGTCACTTTCTCTCTCTTAACCGTTGGAGTGATAATTTTGTCCCTTCGCAAAACGTTACTAAACTTCCAATATGGGTTCAACTACATGGCATTCCGGTATCGATGTGGACGGAGGGGGCGCTTAGTAACATTGCTAGTGGGGCCGGGAGGCCGCTCTACATGGACAAAGCAACCCTGGATGGAACCATGATGAAGTATGCTAGGGTGTGTGTCGAAATTGAACCTAAGGTTGAGCTGGCCAAGAAATTATTCGTTGAATATAATGGTTCTAGATTTTCGGTCAGTGTTAAGTACGAGGGTCTTCCCAAAGTGTGTCGAAAATGCTGGGTTTTTGGCCATACTTGTCCTACCTCGAACGTTGTTACCCCTCCTATTGAGAATCCTACAGAAAAATGGGTTCCGGTTGTCAGAAAAAGGAAAAAAAAGAAAAAGAAAAATAGGATCGCCGGTGGGGGCAAGGAGGTGCCCGGTGGAGATGCTGGTGGTGCTGAGGTTGGGCCGGATATTGAAGTGGTGGGGGGTGATCGGGTTGTTCGGGCCCTGACCGTCGCTGCTGCTGCTGATGTTGATCGGCCCACTGGGCCCACTGCTCCTTCTGCGGGTAACCGGGCCTTTGAGCCCGCTGCTGCTGCTGTTGATGCGGGCCGAGCTGGGCCCGAAGCTGCTGCTGCTGTTGATGTGGGCCTGGCCCATGCTGTTGAGGAAGCCCAAGCGGGCGCCTCTGTTGGGCCTAGGGTGAGCCCGGGCCATTTGGGCCCGGGTGAGGTAGCGGCCCAGCGTCCCATTGACGCTGGGCCTCCCGGTTTGGGTTCTGATTCAGGGGGTCCTCTCCCCCCTGTTCGGCCCAGTCCGGACTTGGCATTTGGGTCCGGACCTGATTCGGGTTCGGGCCAGGGAGGCGAGGGAGTTTTTTCGAGTCCTGTTGCGGGTTCAGGTTCTCCTTCTCTTAGCGGGTCCTCACCTACATCTCAGGTGGGGGCGGCTGTGACCCCTCGGGATCCGGCCATGGGGAGTGGGGGAGGGGCTGTGCGAGGCCCTTCCAAAACGGTGGCCCCAACTGGGTCACGACGCTCCTTAGTCGCCCTCTCTGGTTCTTCGGCTACCCATGTTGCTCACTCTGGATCGCTTCCTTCTTTTGTTGGGGATAGCTTGGGTCTTTCCGATCTTCGTTCTTCAGCCGATTCGTCTACTCAGGTACCCGAGGATTTGAGCCGTGCTATTGTCCCTGACGGGGTTATTGAGGCCCCGTGTGTTTCGTCCCTTGAGCCCGTGCTCTGTACCCTGAATGGGGAGGCAAGCGTGCCCAGCTTCGTTTCGCCGAACCGTTTTGAGAGTTTGTCTCCTGATCGCGACGACGCTGGTCGTCACCCTCCAGCGGAGCGTCGTGCGACTCGAGCCAGCTCTCGGGCTCGTGGTGGTCGTAGGTAAACCTTTCTCTCTCATCTTTTTTCTATGATGATTGGCTCTTGGAATGTTCGGGGTTTTAACAACCCCTCCTCCATTCGTGCTGTTCGTGAGTGGATTCGCTCCCACTCTCTTGGTTTGGTTGGCCTCGTCGAGACTAAGACTAACCCTACTGATGTTGAGTCCGCTGTCTCTAGCTGTATGGATGGCTGGTGCTCTCTTTTCGCTGGCGTTAGGCGGTCTTGGTGTCGTCTTATTGTTTGTTGGGACCCGGGGATTTATTCTGTTTCTCTTGTTAGAGAGGGAGACCAGTTTATTACTTGTCGGGTTCAGGATGCTCGTAGGGATTGTAGCTTCGTTGTCACCTTTGTCTATGGTTTTAACGAACCGGGACCTCGTCGTGAGCTCTGGAGTTATATCAGGAGTGCTTGTGTTAGCCTCCAAGGGACCCCTTGGCTTCTCCTTGGAGATTTTAACACTTTTCTTCGTCCCAGTGATAGTTCAGGTGAATTCTCTTCCTGGCCGGGCCATATGGATGACTTTCAGGATTGTCTTTCTGAGTCAGGGCTCTCCCCGCTTGCTTTTACTGGCCTTCGTTTTACTTGGGCCCGAGGAGGTGAGGGTGATGACATGCTCCTTAGACGTCTTGACTTGTGTTTAGCGAGTGAGGATTGGCTTCGTTCCTTTCCTGTTTCTCTTATGGAGGCTCTTCCCCGCACTGATATGTCCGATCACAGCGCTTTGGTGGTTAGAGGGCTTGGGGATCGCCACTCTCGGCGCATCCCTTTTAAGTTCTTTAACTTTTGGGCCGACCACGAGGACTTTTTGCCGACTGTTCGCCGTGTTTGGGATTCGCGTATTGATGGCTCTCCCATGTTCCAGCTAACCCAGAAGCTTAAAAAGCTGAAGGGTGAACTTCGAGCTCTTAACACCAGGCACTTCAGCCATATCTCTGCTCGGGTAGAGGCAGCCAGAGATGCTTGGGTGACAGGTCAGAGGGCTCTTGACGTTGACCCCGATAGTACTCATCTGAGGACTGAGGAGCGTCGGCTTTCGAGGGAGCATTCCAGGCTTTGTCGTGATGAGGAGGCTTTCTATCGTCAGAAGTCTCGTATTCAGTGGCTCTCTTTGGGTGATCAGTGCACCCGTTTTTTCCACAGATCGGTTCTCCACAGGCAGTCGAGGAACCGAATTGTTTCTATTGTGGGTGCTGATGGGTCTCGAACCTTTGATGAGGAGGAGATTTCTCGAGCGGGTGTGTCTTATTTTCAGGAGCTTCTTTCTGAGCCCGGTGGCCCCCTTCAGGAGGATGTCTCTGACTTTTTCGAGGGTAGATTGGATGAGGATCAGGCTCGCCCTCTTGTCCTTCCGATTTCCGATGCCGAGATTAAGGATGCTTTATTTTCTACCGGTGATGATCGTGCTCCTGGTCCGGATGGCTACTCCTCCCTCTTCTTCAAGAGGGCTTGGGAGATTGTTGGTGCTGATGTGGTGCGAGCAGTTCGCTCTTTTTTCGTCTCTGGGCGCATGCTAGGCTCCTTGAACACGACCCGCATTAGTTTGATTCCCAAGGTGGAGAGCCCCTCCACTTTTGCTGACTTCCGTCCCATCTCCTGTTGTAATGTGGTCTATAAGTGCATCCCGAAGATCATTGCTAACAGGCTGAAGGGCGTCCTTCCTGGGCTGGTTCATAGTTCTCAGACTGCTTTTGTCCCGGGTCGCCGTATTTCTGACAGTATTATGATGACGCAGGAGCTTATGAGAGATTATCACCGTCGTGTCTCCTCTAGATGTGCGCTGAAGGTTGATTTTCGCAAGGCGTTTGATACTGTCAGGTGGGACTTTATCTTGGCTGGTATGAGATGCATGGGTATTCCTGAGGTCATGGTGGGCTGGGTCCGTGAGTGCCTTTCCACCGCTCGGTTCTCGGTCGTCATCAATGGCGAGCTTCAGGGATTTTTTGGCTCCAGCCGGGGTATTCGTCAGGGGGATCCTCTCTCCCCTTATCTGTTTCTCGTAGCCATGGAGGGTCTTCGAGGTATTCTTCGTCAGGCGGCTACTGACCGTCGTTTCCGTTTCCACCCGGG
>JAGTTD010000019.1:25221567-25223309 GCA_018398585.1 Simmondsia chinensis
TAGGGTTTAGGGTTTAGGGTTTAGGGTTTAGGGTTTAGGGTTTAGGGTTTAGGGTTTAGGGTTTAGGGTTTAGGGTTTAGGGTTTAGGGTTTAGGGTTTAGGGTTTAGGGTTTAGGGTTTAGGGTTTAGGGTTTAGGGTTTAGGGTTTAGGGTTTAGGGTTTAGGGTTTAGGGTTTAGGGTTTAGGGTTTAGGGTTTAGGGTTTAGGGTTTAGGGTTTAGGGTTTAGGGTTTAGGGTTTAGGGTTTAGGGTTTAGGGTTTAGGGTTTAGGGTTTAGGGTTTAGGGTTTAGGGTTTAGGGTTTAGGGTTTAGGGTTTAGGGTTTAGGGTTTAGGGTTTAGGGTTTAGGGTTTAGGGTTTAGGGTTTAGGGTTTAGGGTTTAGGGTTTAGGGTTTAGGGTTTAGGGTTTAGGGTTTAGGGTTTAGGGTTTAGGGTTTAGGGTTTAGGGTTTAGGGTTTAGGGTTTAGGGTTTAGGGTTTAGGGTTTAGGGTTTAGGGTTTAGGGTTTAGGGTTTAGGGTTTAGGGTTTAGGGTTTAGGGTTTAGGGTTTAGGGTTTAGGGTTTAGGGTTTAGGGTTTAGGGTTTAGGGTTTAGGGTTTAGGGTTTAGGGTTTAGGGTTTAGGGTTTAGGGTTTAGGGTTTAGGGTTTAGGGTTTAGGGTTTAGGGTTTAGGGTTTAGGGTTTAGGGTTTAGGGTTTAGGGTTTAGGGTTTAGGGTTTAGGGTTTAGGGTTTAGGGTTTAGGGTTTAGGGTTTAGGGTTTAGGGTTTAGGGTTTAGGGTTTAGGGTTTAGGGTTTAGGGTTTAGGGTTTAGGGTTTAGGGTTTAGGGTTTAGGGTTTAGGGTTTAGGGTTTAGGGTTTAGGGTTTAGGGTTTAGGGTTTAGGGTTTAGGGTTTAGGGTTTAGGGTTTAGGGTTTAGGGTTTAGGGTTTAGGGTTTAGGGTTTAGGGTTTAGGGTTTAGGGTTTAGGGTTTAGGGTTTAGGGTTTAGGGTTTAGGGTTTAGGGTTTAGGGTTTAGGGTTTAGGGTTTAGGGTTTAGGGTTTAGGGTTTAGGGTTTAGGGTTTAGGGGGTTTAGGGTTTAGGGTTTAGGGTTTAGGGTTTAGGGTTTAGGGTTTAGGGTTTAGGGTTTAGGGTTTAGGGTTTAGGGTTTAGGGTTTAGGGTTTAGGGTTTAGGGTTTAGGGTTTAGGGTTTAGGGTTTAGGGTTTAGGGTTTAGGGTTTAGGGTTTAGGGTTTAGGGTTTAGGGTTTAGGGTTTAGGGTTTAGGGTTTAGGGTTTAGGGTTTAGGGTTTAGGGTTTAGGGTTTAGGGTTTAGGGTTTAGGGTTAGGGTTTAGGGTTTAGGGTTTAGGGTTTAGGGTTTAGGGTTTAGGGTTTAGGGTTTAGGGTTTAGGGTTTAGGGTTTAGGGTTTAGGGTTAGGGTTTAGGGTTTAGGGTTTAGGGTTTAGGGTTTAGGGTTTAGGGTTTAGGGTTTAGGGTTTAGGGTTTAGGGTTTAGGGTTTAGGGTTTAGGGTTTAGGGTTTAGGGTTTAGGGTTTAGGGTTTAGGGTTTAGGGTTTAGGGTTTAGGGTTTAGGGTTTAGGGTTTAGGGTTTAGGGTTTAGGGTTTAGGGTTTAGGGTTTAGGGTTTAGGGTTTAGGGTTTAGGGTTTAGGGTTTAGGGTTTAGGGTTTAGGGTTTAGGGTTTAGGGTTTAGGGTTTAGGGTTTAGGGTTTAGGGTTTAGGGTTTAGGGTTTAGGGTTTAGGGTTTAGGGT